>APFE030867847.1:0-97103 GCA_000404065.3 Pinus taeda
GTAGCCATTGGACTCCTAGTACAACATCAGCACCTCCCATTGGAATGGAAAGCATTGGGCTAGTCAATACATACTCTACCATGGATAGCTTGACATTATGGCATTTTCCAGATCAATTTATTGTTCCTCCATTTGCAATCATCACTTGACACTCTGGTGCTGGATATAGGAAGCAATTCAATTCTTTTGCTACCTTACAATGAATAAAATTGTGGGTACTTCCTGAATCAATCAACACTATTACCTTTTTCTTCTTGATTTGTCCTTCTATCTTGATAATTTGAGGAGGGGTAATTCCCGCCAATGCATTACAATATATCGTCGAATTCATTTGTTCTTCATCTAGGCTTGGTTCCTGGAGTATATCCTCTTCTTTTGACCTTTCTTGCTCCTTTTCTTCTTCCTCTTCACAATCTATGTAGAATAATTTCTTCTCAGCACACTTATGACCTTTAGTGTATTTACTATGACAACTGTAACAAAGCCCTTTTGCTCTTTTTTCTTCCAATTGTTGTGGTGTCAACCTTATAGGTTGTGGAAGGCTAGGCACAACACTTCCATCTTTATAGTTGTGAGTGGTATGCTTCTTGGTTGCCATAATTTTGCTTCCATTTTTCTTGCTAACCTGAATGCCTTCTCTAATGAATCAGGTTCCCAAAGGCGAACATCATGTTGGATATTATCCTTTAAAGTCCCTATGAACACATCAATCCTATGCTCCTCTGGAATATTCTTTACCCTTATGTTCAATTTTTGGAACTCCTCAATGTGCTCCATTATTGAACCCTTTTGTTTGAGACTTATCAATTGGCTAAAAAAAGTGTTTCTTTTTGTATCCTCATAATGTGCCATCAATTCTGCCGTAAAAATTTCCCAAGTGATAAATTGTTTATGAGAGCAAAGCCATTGATACCATACAAACTGATTTGGTTCCAAATATAAAGTTTCCATACGTATTTGTGTGTTTTGCACATTATTGAGATCGAAAAATTGCTCCATCTGTTATATCCATGTTGCGGGATCCTTGCCATCAAACTTCCTCATATCGATTTTTCGAACATGGTCAGTCTTCGATCCAACATTAGAGTCTATGGAATCATGATTAACATTTCTTCTGTTTCTCATCATGAGTTTCCTTTAGTACTCTTTCACCCTTACTGACTATTTCTTGTAGCAACTTATCCATCTTATCATCCATGCCATCAATTTTAGTGTCCATGCCATTCACCTTAGCTTCCATGCCATCCATCTTAGCTTCTACACCTTTCTTTAAACTGTCCATCTTAGCTTCTACATCTTTCCTTAAACCATCCATTTTAGATTCTGTTGCTTTGTGTGCAAGTGACACTCGTTGCACTTGTTCTTGTAATTTTGCTATATCATATAGCATTTCTTCTTCTTGTTCATGAGTCATGCTAGAGCTTTCAGGCTCCTTACTAGGTGTTTGCATTTTCTTTCCTCGGGGCATCAGTTACCAATAATAATTCTCTAATATGCCCTTTGAATTCCTTCAAAATAAATTTTCAAACCAAGCTTAAGCAAAAATTAATCCCTACACACCTTTTTTCACTTTGTAGGAGCTCGATATTGCCTCTGATGTATCTCTGTACTTTCTGATTATCTAGTTCTAAATTTGTGACCTGTAGTGGCCCTCTGTGTCCTCTTTCCAATGCCACAACTTTGACCCAAATTGGATTCTCCAAGGAAGAGTTATACGAAATCTCCGACAGTGACTTGATTATAGACTAGTTCAGTAGAGCGAACTTGTATGACGTGCCACAAGTCATTGTTTCGACCTTTGGATCCAAAAAACATACAAAAGAAACTACAGTCCGTCCTCTTTCTATGCATTTTTACGAAATTTCAATCCGATCCTCAGAGAGAAATTTATGACTATTTTACCCAGGTCACCTGTTTTGAATGTAATTCAGGAGTCTGCAAAAAGACCAACTTCCTCAGACCATATTTCCGAAAATATTGCGCGAAAAGCTCTGATATTCAGACCCAATGTTCAGCGTCAATTCTTCTCAAATGGGTTTTTTTTTTGCGACTTCTGAAACGTCACAGAAAAAAAGTTATAGCGAAAATGCCACGATGACCTGTTTGGAGCAGCGAAAACCCTAGAATACAAAGCTCTGATACCCAATGTTATGAAAACCCAGCTCAAAGAAAGATAGAAAAGATATGATCAACGCCCTTAGATTTCCAGCCTCTTCGAGGGGAAACCTCCTTTACATTACATAAATGACAATTCTTGGATGATACAATGAAAAGACCTCCTTTCTAATATAGGAGCTAAGGGCTCATAACATAATCAGGGCGACATAACAATAATATGTAGGGCCAATAATAACAATAGTGGGCTTCTATGGGGCACAATAGTAACAATGTGGGCACTACATGGGTACATCAATATAATAAGTGGTTTGTACTAATAACAATAAGGGGTTACACTAGTAGTATAGGGGCCTAACAAGGGTTATAAGAAAGACATTCAATTATCATATAGAAATTATGATTACCTTAAATAACATACAATTTCAACAAAGGCAGAATAATAACTTGAACAAAGTAGAGAAGCCAATAAAAATTAGAAATGTGGATAACATTTTAAACAAAACAACTATAGCAAATAGGTGAAAAGAGGGATTTGTTTTCCAAGGGACACTACTTACTTATTGTTCCATTGCATGAAGGTCGATTCCATGAAATTGAATGGCTCTGTGAGTGAAAAAATATTAAAACTCATATGACATGACTATAAGCTAGATCCTAGTTAGCTTGCAATGAAGAAACTACAACTCTGAGCAAAAAAAACAACAACTAATGGAAAAAAAGGGTAGTCAATTCGACGAACTATACCCCAATTCATTTTGAGCTTTTGATATCGGGGAACAACAAGGACTATGTAGGAAATAATGCTGGTGGGTGAATCAGTATTAGCAAATCAATAACCTTTTCATTTTCATGATCAAATTCATATACGCTACTTCAGTTAAGGGAACTCGCCTGTACATGCAACTGTGTTTAATGCAACTAGCGTATATCCAGTAAACTTGTGATTCAGTTAATTCATCATATGTTGATCTTTAATCAGTGCATTAGAACTACATTAACCATATAAATAGTAAATAGATGCAGTAGAACATAATAGATCATCTCAAATAAGAAACACACATGAACATCATGATATAAGGTGGAATCTCAATGTGGGACAAAAACCACCTGTTGTCATGTTCATTTAATATAAGAAAAACCTGTTTACAATCTTGTACTCACATAGATTCATACTAGTATGTAGGCACCCACCTGTAGAAGGCTACAACCTTCTCTCGTTCTCCATCAACCACTGGAAGGGAGATACAACCCCTTGGTTCTTGTACTAGCCAATATATTTAGTAGTACGTAGGCGCCGACCTACAAAAGGCTACAACCCTCTCTTGTTTTCCAGCTGCTACTGGAAGGGAGCTCCACCCCTTGGCTCTTGTACCGGCTAGTATATTTACCAGTATGTAGGCACTGGCCTGCTGAAGGATCCAACCTTTACTCATCCTCCAGGGACCATGTTTCATAAATTTTGAGACTGGATACTCTTGGATCACAACGCCATAATATGAAGGCCACGTTTCATCCAATTTTCATACTAGACCCATCAACAACATTGAAGCTCAAATAAATCACCACTACAATATAACCATTGCATCAACCGATCAATCTCTGAATCACCCACAACTAAAGCACTGAAGACCAATCATCAAAACATAACTACCAGAACACAGAGGAGAACCCATAACTCTGCAAGAACCACCAGAACCATCTACAAGTTCAGATATCATATTTCATAATGTATACACTACTCTGATGAACCAAGCCAACGTGTACATGCTTTTACCAAAGCGAACCCACGTATAGATATGCAAATATTAACTCATAACTTTACAGCTATTTCAGACATCAATCATACCCAGATCATAACATTTATAGAATAAACATGTGTTAGTAATTCATATCTAGTCTATCCATGATCAAACCACATAATGATAAAACATTCCAAGCCTTAAGATCCTGATCCATCATCCATCATCATTCACATAGGTGAATCCTTGGTTTATATCAAGAAAAGCATCATGAACCCATAACCTGCATACTGGATTTCTCATTATCACATGTTTAATCCTTGCACACTTGCACACCTTGTCCTAATGATCTTCTCCACCTTATATAGTTTTAGGCCCCTCTCAATTCCATGGACTAAAACCACTTAGTACCAATACCTTTGACCCAATACCTGGGGTAAATGCTTCGCGCCAGATACCTTGGACCAACACCATGGATCAAAATACCATGGACCAAATACCATATACAAAAACTTAGTTTTCCAACATGTATGCACCTTTCCTTCTGTGAAACTACATGTGTACATTATATGCACCTTTTTGTTTGTTAACCCACGTGTATACGCTCCTTTGTCAACGTGAACCTACATAAAACTCTCTCTAATACTTAAATCTTTGCTATTAACCTGTTGCACTATGATATGTCATCTGAGTGAGTTTCCATCAAGGACAACACTTGTATCACCTGTATCATATTGCCAAAAATCTCCCCCTTTCTACTTGATGGAAACAACAACACCAAGTCACTCTCCCCCTTTGAAATTAATGGCAAAGGGCAGACTAAGATATTCTCTCCCTTGATATACATTATGTTTTCCATAGTCTCCCTGAGTACATTAAATTCTCTGATTGAGATCCCCTTTTGTACATGCTAATATGTACCAATCCATCCATGCTCCGCCTAAGCACATGTTGAATTCTCTGATCGAACTCCCCCTTTGTACATGCTAAGATGTACTGAACCATCCTTTCTCCCCCTGAGCACATGCAAAGTTTGCAAAAATATTTTTCAAAAGAATAACATGACTCTATAACTCAACTAAGTGAGTATGACCTTCCTATCACCAATGACGCATACATATATCAATCTCCCAACCTAGTGGGGATACACCATTTTGACTCATCCACACAACCAAGTGGGGATATACCAATTGTTTATACATGACTGAAATAGAAATTATTACATCATCCTTCGCATGCATTGTGGGGGTACAAATTAGATCTTTTCATGACCTTTTCATCAAATGATATTCATGGCTTTTATAGCAAAAGCCAACAATCTAAAGAAGACCATGATAGTGATCAACAACTATCATACACCATATATGATTTACACCATAAGCAGCTGTCAGCAACATCAACAACATGTAACCTGCAATACCATTCTCTTGACCAACCAACAATAAGTAGCAAGATGTAACATTTAGCCACATAAGCATCATCACCAAATACTTCTAACCATAATGCCAATAATGCATTATTCGAAGCATATGCTCCCTCTTAAGCTATTCCATCTGTTCCCTATCAAATTTGATCATGCATATATCAGCAAGAAGTATCAAGGCATCATCATCAATCATATATACATCAAGTTAGGATCAAAAACACTTCTAAACAAAATCTTATGAGTACTAAACCATTTCCATACATCATCAGCAGATTGTAACCATCATCAAACACAACAAGTAATTGACTAAACCATATCAGTGCCTTTTCCTTGAGTCTATTACTGCTTTTCCTCAACCCATCATATACATGATTGTGTAGCTTCGAGCTCGCATATATACTCAACTTGTCTTCATGAAACCTGCGTATGAGATTTAGAAAACTGAAGTTTCACACTTTTAGCTCCATTTGAATCTGTCATGTTTGTATACTTTTCTATGTCACATCTTTCTGACTGTACTTCCTTCTTCTTCCATATATTCGACTGTGATGATTTTTTCTCATTTTGGTATGGTTCCCGTACTTTGTTCCTGTATTCCTTTGCTATATGTCCAAAATTGTTGCCTTAATTTTAGAATATCATTCTCTTGTTCTTTATCTGCTTGTGGTAGTTCTTCATTCTGCTTATTTTTCAATGATATCAATTCGTCTTGCAACATTTGACGTACTTTGAAGGCACACTGCAACTGAGCTTTTAATCTGGAAACTTCTTCTTAGAGGGCACTCTCTCTTTTGTTAAATATATCTTGTTCATCTGATGCAATATTTGCTTGTTCATCTTCAATCTGAGGTGATTTAGAATCTAAATACTTGCTTCCACCTGACAGCAAGCTGTCGCTATTGCTTTGAGATATCTTCTTCTTCTTCTTCTGACGTGCTTTCTTTCCCATTGTTCTACGGATCCCTTTCAAGCGATCAAGCTTCTACCAAAGGACCTACTTTGATACCAATTATTGGAAATAATACTAAAAGGGGGGGCTGAATCAGTATTATCAAATCAATAACCTTTTCATTTCCATAATCAGATTCATATACACTACTTTAGTTAAGGGCACTCGCGTGTACACACAACTGTGTTTAATGGAACTACCAAATATCCAGTAAACTTATGATTCAGTTAATTCATCATATGTTGATCTTTATTCAGTGCATTATAAGTTCATTAACCATATAAATAGTAAACAGTTGCAGTAAAACATAATAGATCATCACACATAACAAACACACAAGAACACCATGATATGAGGTGGAAACCCAATGCAGGACAAAAACCACCTGGTGCCATATTCCTTTAATATAAAAAAACTTGTTTACAACCTTGTACTAGTGCAGAATCATACCAGTACATATGCACCCACCTGTAGAAGGCTACAACCTTCTCTTGTTCTACATCTACCACTGGAAGGGAGCTACAACCCCCTATCTCTTGTACTAGCCAAAATATTTACTAGTACGTAGGCATTGGCCTACAAAAGGCTACAACCCTCTCTCATCTTCGAGCTGCTACTTGAAGGGAGCTGCAACCCCCTGGCTCTTGTACTGGCCAATATATTTCCCAGTACATAGGTGCTGGCCTATTGAAGGCTCCAACCTTTACTCTTCCTGCAAGGACCACATTTCATAAATTTTCAAACTGGATACTCCTGGATCATAACATCATAATATGAAGGCCACATTTCATCCAATTTTCATATTGGACCCATCAACAACATTTAAGCTCAAATAAATCACCACTTCAACACAACCAATGCATCAACCAATCAGTCTCTGAATCACCCACAACTAAATCACTGAAAACTAGTCATCAAAACATAGTTACCAGAACACAGAGCAGAACCTAGAAATTTGCAACAATGACCATAACCATATGCAAGTTTAGATATCATATTTCATAATTTATACCCTACATTGATGAACCAAACCATCGTGTATATGTGCTTTTACCAAAGATAACTTGCATACAGATCTGCAAATATTAACTCGTAACTTTGTAGCTATTCCAGACATCAATCATACCCAGATCATAAAATTTATAGAATAAACATGCATTAGTAATTCAGGTCTAGTTTATCCATGATCAAGCCACATATTGATAAAACATTCCAAGCCTTAAGATCTCGATCCATCATCCATCATCATCCATATTGGTGCATCCTTGGTTCAGATCAAGCAAAGCATCATGAATCCATAACCTGCATACTCGATCTCTCTCTTTATCAGATATTCAATCCTTGCACACTTGCACATCTTGGCCTAATGATCTTCTCCTCCTTATATAGTTTTAGGCCTCTCTCAATACCATGGACCAAAACCACTTAGGACTAATACCTTGGACCCAATACATGGGTTCAATACATCGAACCAGATACCTTGGACCAATACCATGGATCAAAATACCATGGACCAAATACCACAAACCAAAACTTAGTTTTCCAACATGTATGTGCCTTTGCTTCTGTGAAACTATGTGTGTACATTATACACACCTTTTGGTCTATTAACTCACATGCATATGCTCCTTTGTTAAGGTGAACCTGCGTATACCTCTCTTTGATCATTAAATCTTTGCTATTGACCCGGTACACTATGATCTGTCATCTGAGTGAGTTGCCATCAAGGACAACACTTGTATCACCTGTATCATAATGCCAACAGAATGTACACCTGTGATCTTGTCATATGGATGCATCATATCTTTCTCCTTAGCAAGTTTACAAATAATGCAATTTGGTAGCCACAAATATTAACGAGTAAGGTAGTAAGGGTATGATACAGTTGCTTTCTCATGAAATTTGTAAGTAGTAGTTAAGTGTAAGTCTTCACAAGTTCTAGAAAAATATTAAGTTAACGTATGAGTTGTATGTAGTTGGGGAATGACATAACCTAATTTCAAATCTATATAAACCTATGCATTATACAATTTTCCATCATTACAATACGTATATGGTGGAAATACAAGCGTTGTGGGTAAGATAGTACCAAGTTCTATGGTTCTTCCCATAATTTGTCATCGTCATTTACATATGAATTTCATAACAAAAACCCATGGTGATTATTATTTCTATGTGGAAAGTATATATCATTGTATTATGTGAAAATATCCTCGCAGAAAATCATTTTAGCCATAAGACTCAATGAGGACTTAGAGAACCAATATTTGGTATAAAGAAATAATACCTCCAACAATTTAATAAGAGGAGAAACTATGCTAAGCAATACCTTTAGTTTAGTATGACAATTGTAGAAATATTAGATTGTGGATATATCTATCTCTCTCTCTCTCTCTCTCTCCTCTCTTCTCTCTCTCCATAGCCATATCTCCATAGCCATATGTGAATCATGTTTCTCTTTTTTGCCTATGCACATATCCCATTAAAAGTAAATGGGCTCATTGTAATGTGTTTTTTCTCCATGTGGGTTTCTTATTAGAACATTTGGTTTTTAATTGTTCTATTTACTTATTATTGTTATGGTTATGCTAACATTTATATATTCAAATGGAATAGGGTATAAGTTCAAGAAATAATTGTATAGGGTTTAGGAATTATAGGAGACCTTATGGATGGTATTAGTGATTATGATAATATTATTAAGATCAATGCTAAAGGTTATACTATAGGAATTATTGGCTACATGTTTATTGAGTTTCCATTAGAGTTGGATTTTTGGAGATGTATTCTTGCAATTTTGTTGAGGTTCCACTATATTTAGCTTTCTAGAGATGCATGTTTAGATATTTTCTCAAGATTCATTAAGTGGGCTTTCTAAATATGTATGCAAAAATTGAAGAGAATTTAATACACATAGAAACTAGAATATGTAAACCAAATATATGGAGTGTGTTGTTGGACACTAGAGCACAATGAGAAGGGGGCATGGGTGAATTAGTGTGTCATATTTTACCAATTTACAAATTTTCATCAATTACGAGTATAGAAGTCAATCTAAATCACTTGCAATATATCAGTAAATATAATAATGCAATATCAGGCTATCACAATATCAATAGTAAACAAAGAGGCCATCATATGAACATAACAAAACACAACCTTTTTATGTTGAAACCCATACTAGAGAAAACCACAAGCCTTATTATTCTTAAGCTTCAATTCATTTACATAGATTTGTAGGCTCCAACTAGATAGAGACAACTACCACCAATATTTGTGAGTTGCAACTTGTGGTAGGCTACAACTTGATTGAGAAGAAAACATGAAAAATATGCAAGAAACTACTCACTATAAACTACAACTACAACCTGACTATGGAACCAACCTCAACAATGAGAAAGCCCCGACCTACTCTAGGTTCCAACTTGACTCAATCTCCATCCTCCTTCTTCAACTCCTTGTAGACCTTTGTTTCATATCATTTTCAAACTGGACCACTGTCATCATTAATCATTGAACCATAAGTAATATCATAATTTGCGGCCTACAACCACTACCACTTGAATCACTTTCACCATAGTCATTATCATAGCATGTAACCACTTTCAATGAAACCATTGTCACAACCTTCAACCGTTATTAATGCAACCATTTTCATAAATACTAACACAAACAATCATTTAAGAAACTATCAATAGTTGTTGTGTTGTTGTCCATACCCTTCTTCTACAAATTCTTCAATTTGGTCACTTAGTCCCCTTCTTACAACCTATTTTCACAATGCATCCAAAACCAATGCAACATACTCATAACCCCTCAAATCAGTAAAATGGATCATGGCCATCAAATAAGTGTAAAAAGGGCATCACACAACTCTGATTGGATTTATCTTTAAGCATTTATCCCATATATTTTTTTGGAACTCAATTTGCATAAATATTCACCCAAAAAGCTCAAAAAAACCATATAAAAATTGTCTAAAAGTTAGGGGTTCTACAAAATACCCTTTTTCGGGCACTTCTACATAATTCACTTTCTCTTGTGTCTCCTCTATATATAGCCCTCCTATGTTTTCTAATAATGCAATAGAATGACTACATATAAAAATAAAAATAAAAAATTTTCAAATCGAACCTGTCAACCAATGGGGTCAAACACGTAACCTCATAGCTCCTAATGGAGCTCTATGCCAATTGCACTACCCAATGTTGCCTATAATGTACATCCTCCAAATTTAGTTTATTGACCACTAAACATTCATATGAACTGGGGACAATGACGAATATTTTTTCAACTCATACATAGCTAAAGTTCACTCATTTTGTTGGACCTACCTATCACCAAATCATGGTGGGTTCTTCTAATGCAATCATCAACAATCATTGTAAAGAAACAAGAATGAAAACCTTGATGATGAATAAATCATTTGTAATATCGCCTAGACTCAGAACATATCATTTGATTCAATTTTTATTTTGTGAAAGGCATGAGCATTGGTATATATAAGGGTTTCATGTAGTATGTTACTAAGAGGGCCTACCAAAATGTAAGTGATAATTCCTAGAAGGCCAAGGCTTTGATCAAGTCTAATAGGATACATATGCTCATGTATTAATATTTTCATGTGATTTGGAGCTTATGAGTGACAGTGTCAAGGCTTAGTCCCTTATTTTCAATATAACCTCATTCATGTGACCATGACTGAAGAATGGTCCCTTAAAATTCATTGGTGTCCAGCATGATTACATTAGCATGACATCATCATAACACATGGAAACCTAGAAAGGGTGCCATGTGTCACTAATTTTGGGCATTTCGCTAATCTAAAATTTCAATTGTTCATTTGCATGTGGAAACTCCTAGTGATGACATGTCATTATGCTGACATCAGTTGTTGATGTATTCTACCACATGTCCAAACTACTATGTCATCATAGAGTGGGCAGGGGACACGAAATTCATCAACATCATCATATATATCCAAAAAAATTGTGCCAAGCGTCGATGCTTAGTTGTGTCTCTAGTCATCCAAAAACAATTTTCCATGTGTCATCATTCTATTAGTTTTGGGGAATGTCTTAAACATCATGTAACTTTTGACACCATCCATTGTTCATGTTTACTGGTCACCTTTGATTTACACAAGAGTTGCACACCGATTAACAATGTTACTCAATGCACATGTTTGTGTGCCCAAGGTCATGGATTTCTCTCTCAATGATGGATTTTCCTTGAACATGTGCAATTGTTAACAATTTTTTGTTTTGGGTTTTTTCCCTATAGTTTGGGCCTCCAACTAGTTTTGGTTTTCAAATGTCCATAACTTCTCATCTAGGAGGATTGTTTTAGAGCAGAGTGTACCATTGGAAAGGTATCAATGAGACCTAAGAAACCATTTACTTTGTAGGGTATTCAACGCCATAAATTTATCAAAAACTCAAATAAATTCAAGAACCTTTAACTGCAATTTATGAGATATTCTAAGACATCCACTTTTTAGACTCCTTCATAGAGAGTATTGCTTCTTTCTTAGGCATAAAGAATAATTCTCTTGCTATCTCATAACCTTCACTTGGACATCAATGACATATTTTTATCATCAACGAAAACACTATGTGGAACAATCTTACCCTTTGTGATTGAAGGAAACACCATCACACATTGATGGTCATTAATGTCAACCAATCAAAAACTATCCTAGTTCAAATGCAATGTCTACAATTATTCCCTACTCAAATGCAAATTTAATTTTTGTAATCTCTCCTTACACAAATTACTTCCTTTATCAATGTCAATGTATCAATTAATACAACATCTCCTCCTTTAACATCAATGGAAAAGGGTTAGTGATGGTTGTTAAAGTTGCCATGTTGGTGTTCCTACACAAGTATCTAGAACCAAATTGTCTTTGTATTTCCATGTTACCATTTTGATAGAATCTCCCCCTAACACCATGCTTCCATTGCTACTCATAGCTTTTCGTGTTCTTCTAATGTATCCCCTTGATAACATCCACTTTCATATGGAATTGATCTAATTATCCTTCTACTCATGATTGTGCTTCAAAGAAAAAACAATATCTCCCCCTAATACCATGCCTCCTTTAACTATAAGTAATTTGCATCTCTGCATTTTTTAACTTCCCCCAACATAACCTTCTTCACTTATCCTTTCCTTAAACCTAAAACATAAGATTCATTATTCTAGAGACTTGTATATTCAACATACCTGCTACCAACCCTAATTATACTTTGTTTACATCTAAGATATCATCCTCAAACCATACTTGATCAAGGTAAATGTTATAGTCCACATACATCCCTCATATATGTATTTGCTGCTCCAAGTTATGATTGGAAAATGATGATCTCAAGTAGATTTATCAAATGGTTTAGATCTAATGATTCAGATCTAATGGATATCCTCCTTGACCACTTCTTCATTTTCTTGCATATATAAGAAATTCCTTTCTGTTGTACCATCTTGCATTCATTCTACAATCTTTTGCTATATGACCTCTATTGTGACATATGTGGCATTCAACATTGCACTTCAACACTTGCAAACATGGTTTAGGCATTATCTTGATTTGGTCCCCCTATCTACATCTAGGTACCTCACCATATCCTCTATACCTGACCACATCATAGGTTTTCCAATCCTATTCTTTGTGCCCAAACTTTGTACATAAAAAAAATAGTCAAAAAACTTATTTGACATTTGCATGCTCAGAATGTGATATAGGAACTTAATTACTTTAAGGAAATTTGAATTGAGTTGTTCTAATTGTTCTATCAAAAGGATAACTTCATCTTCCAATATTTCACATATTTTTCCTTCTCATTTAGTTATTCAGAAACAAAATCCTTTATTTTTGTTGTTCTTCAAATTTGACTTTGAGAGAAACAATGACATCTTCATTTAGACTTTTGTCATGAAGTTGTTGTATCAAATGAATTTATTTCTTTCTGAGAGTCCTTATTTCTTTCAATTAAATTTTAATTTCTCCCTCATAAATAACTTCCACTTTAGGTTCTTCAACTTTATAAATGACTAATATTTCACCCCATTCTTCATCGGTCAAGCATTCATTACTTTCATTGTCACCTTGCTCTTTTTAATAGATATTATTTTGCTTACTAGCTTGCTTTACCTTCTAATGGTTGGGTTTAAATCTTGACTCACCATCATTATCATTCATATTAGCATAAGGAAATTTAAATGCATAATGACATATCTTTCCACATTCAAAACATCTGAAGGAAGATTACCTTTAACTTGCTAGTTCCTATCTTTTACTTTAGGACAAACTTTGCTTATTCTTCATTAGAGTTAGTGTAATATTTATCTTTTTATTTTTCTCTTCTTTTTCTCCCTTGAAAGTTGTGTCCTTGAATCCAAATTTGTCTTCCTTTTTCCTTAACTCATTTGTGGAGATAGTTTTCATGAAGTTTATCCATAGACATTTTGTCTAGTTCTGTTAGTTCCTCAAAGGCGAATACTTTGAGATTGAATCTTGAGAGAAGTGATAATTAATAAAATTTTAAAAAAATATATATATATATATATAATAGATAGATAAGAGACTTAATTCACTAGATCTACAAGGGAGTGTCGACTATATTCTCCACTTGATGAAAATATAAAGTAATGTTCTTATCTTCTTCCATCTTCTTAAATTTTTCAAATTGGCCCCTAAAATCTTGCAACCTAAATTCTTTAACTTTCCCATCCCCTTCGTAATATTTTTTGAGCTTATTTGATACCTCATGAGGTACTTGAAATAGATTAATTTGAAAAATTCATGCTCTTCCAAGTGACTTAATATAACATTCTCAACTTGTGCATTACATGTGTATAATTCCTTCTCTACTACATTTATGGATTTTTGTATTTGGTCTCCACGATTTCTGAAAATTGTACACCTAAGGAGATGAGATAGATATCAATCCTTATCTTTCAAAACACATAATTGGTCCCATAAAATATAGATGGATTACCCACTACTCTAGGTTTGGCTATCTTCCTTTGAATTCAACCTTCCAGTAGTTAATGGTTCTGAAGGTAACCTTCTATGATTCCACCTTTTAAACATAAGAGCACATTGAGAGGGGTGATGGTGAATTAGTACATAAATTATTTTACCAATTTAAAACTCTTTAGACATTATTAATGTAGAAACAAATCATAACCACTTGCACTATATCACTAAACACAGTAATGCATCACGATGCTATCCTCGTATTGACACTAAATCAAGAGGTTGTCATATCAACACAGGTAGATAGAAGATTTTATGCGGAAATCCATATTGGATAAAACCATAAATATTCTTCTTCATAATATTAAATTCATTTACATAGATATATAGGCTTTGATCTACTAAAGGAAACTACCTCCAAGATATGAAAAGTACCACTTACAATATGTTACAACATAATTAAGGCACCAACCTCAAAAATATGCAAGAAAATGCACACTTTATGCTAAAAACTTGTTGAGGAAAAAATATTAACAATGAGTTGGCTCTAACCTACTCTAGGCTTGAACTTATTTGATGGTCCAACCTTGATAATGAGTTAGTTGTGACTTGCTCTAGGATCAACCTTAATTGAGACCCCAGTCTCCTTCATCAACTCCTTATTGACTTCTATTTCATGTCATTTCAAAATCGATCCATTGTCATCATTTATCATTGATTCAAAAGTCATATCATAATCCACAACCTATAAACAATGCCACAACAATCACTATAGCCATTATCATTTCAATCGTTATCACAACTTACAACCATTGACACTACAATCATTATTACAGCTCGGAACTATTATCATAAATAGTACCAAAAATTGTAATATAAACAATTTACACTAGCTATCATTCTATTGTTCATACTATTCTTCTATCAGTTCATCATTATGTTCACTCAATCCCCTTCTCAGAACCTGAATTCACAATTTATCCAAAACCACCAGAACCTACTCATAACCCCTCAAATCATACAAAAGGGGCCATGGTCATCAAATAATTGTCAAAAGGGCCTTAGATACCTATGTTTAGATTCATTTATAAACCTTGATCACCTAAATTCTTTTGAAACTCAATTTGGATAAATATTAACCCCCAAAACCATATAAAAATTAAGGGTTCCACAAGACATCATTTTGTAGCCAAACTTATACAAAATTCACTTTCTCGGACGATGGATCTATAGAATGCCCAATTATTTTTCTAATGTTCTAATAAAATGTCTACATATAAAAATATAAAAAATATTTTCAAATCGAACTTGTTAACTAGAGGGGTCAAACACATTACCTTAAAGTTCCCAATGGAGTTCTATACCAATTATGTTGCCTAGTGTTTCCTTTGGGGTACCACCTCCAACACTATTTTATTGACCACTGAACATTCATATGAATTGGGTGAAATGCCAAATCATTCATTGACTCATATGTAGCCAAATTTATTTCACTTCATCAAACTTTCCTGTAACTAGACCATGTGGAGTTCCACTAACGTAACCCCTAAAAGTCACTATAAATAAACTAGAACCAAATACTTTTCAACAAATGAATCCTTCATAATATCGTTAAGACTCAAACCAAATCATTCAATTTAATTGTGTTTTTTGGGCACGGTCACTAGTATATATAAGGGTTCCATGCAGCCTAGCACCAAGAAGCATGATAACACTTCAAGTTATAATGCCTAGAATCCTGGGATTTTTATGAAGGTAGATAGGATACATATTCTCGTGCCTTAATATGTTCATGTGAACTACGACTTATGCATGATGATGCCCAATATTAGCCCCATATTGTTAATATGAACTTATTCATGTGACCATACATCGAGACTAGGTCATTAGAATTACTTGGTCTCCCACATGATCACATCAAATTCACATCATCATGCCATGTGGCAGTGAGAGAGGGGTTCCATGTGTCACTGATTTTTGGCCATTTCACTAATCAAAAGTTATCAATTTTCCTTGACATTTGTTGTATCCAAGTGTTGATATTCAACTGCCCACAAATTCTCACGAGGAGGAGTTTTCCAAAGCAGAATATATTGTTGGAAAGGTATCAATGAGACCTATGTAGCCATTTAATTTGTAACACGATTTTGACATCATAAATACATCAAAAACTCAAATAAATTCAAGGATATGTATCTTTATGTGATGATATCATGTAAGAGAGCCAACTATCTTACTCCTTCAAGGAGAGTCCTACTTTCATAGGCATCATGAATTATATTGTTGTTGTCTTGAACCTTCCCATTCACATTAATGACAACAACGTGTGCAACATATGCAAAAAAATAAAAATAAAAAAATAATCAAAGATTAATAAAACGTTCCTAAGAGGTATTGGCACACATAATGTACATAAACAATTTTGTTTACCAAGTTCAATTTCCACATTCTCACTCAACTATTTACCAATAGGTCAATGATTATGTTGAAATTATAGTTTAATTGTTGGGGTAAAAATTTATATTGAAGGTCTTGGAGGATACACTTATCTTCAAACCTATTTGTTCATGAATATTAATCCCATATGAATATTTTTCTAAAGTCTTCTAAAATAAGAAAATATATGTTATCTTTGCTATACATAATAAGTTTCGTGATTTCTTTTAGAAAAAGAAAAAAGGATTCTCTTCATGATTGATTGATTGTTTTCTTCGCTAAATAAAAATTTTATTTCCTAATTTTAATTAATTAACATGACAACTAGCACTACTACATATAACACTAAATTGTGAAAATTCTATGTCTTTCCTGCGACAATCACGCGTAGCTATAACGACAAAAAGGAGCATTAACCAAACCTTGGACATTTTATTGTCGTATTTTTAACATATCCTTTATCATCAAAAGTTCAATGGTTGTTTTCATCACAATTAAATCCGTTTTTATTTTGACAAATATTGTAGTTTAAACGTTGGAAATTGATGTTTAGGGCATCAAAATTGCAACATTTGGACATTGAAGTTGTGATGGAGTTGGCATAGGAATTGCAATGTTGGGGCTTCAAAATTTCTATGATTAAATGTTGAAATTGCGACAAAGTTTACAATTAATAATAAATAAATAAATTGGTCTCCCAAAAATGTGTTTCACCTTTAAGTTAAGTTTGGCCAAGAACATTGAACTAAGATTCAAGAAAATAAATTCACCCTCCGTCCCCATCTGCAAGGGAAGAAGACTTGATAAATCCCATATGAAAATTTCCCAAACTTAAAAAACATAATAATACACTTTTCTTTGATGTTTCTTTCTTTATGTAATTTGTTTGTTAAACTAGAGATAACTTGCTATTCTTTCCACCCGTACTTTTTATTTTTGATATGTTTACACAATCTTTCACAACATTTGTGTTACCAATCTTTCATTGATATCGAGAGAGAAAATGTCAATCAATTGGCATGAACTTTTGGATTATTTGCACTTTTTTAGATCTAAATATTGCATCCATGGCTCAAGTTTCTTGTTGCATCAAACCTTGCATTATATTCATTTTAATCTACCAATTGTTATCGGGAGAGAAAATGTCAATCAATTGGAATGAACTTGTGTTAATCAATTGGCATGAACTTTTGCATGATTTGCACTCTTTTAGATCTACATATTGCTTTCATGGCTCAATTTTCTTGTTGTATCAAACCTTGCATTATTTTTGTCTTAACCTACAAACTGTTATCGAGAGAGAAAATGTCAATCTACTGGCATGAACTTATGTCAATCAATTGGCATGAACTTTTGGATTATTTTTACTTTTTTAGATATACATATTGCTTCCACGGCTCAAGTTTCTTGCTGCATGAAACCACGCATTATTTTCATTTTAATCTACAAATTGTTATCGGTAGAGAAAATGTCATTCAATTGGCCTGAACTTTTGGATTATTTGCACTTTTCTAGATCTAGAGATATCTTCCATGGCTCAAGTTTCTTGTTGCATGAAACCTTGAATTATTTTCATTTTAATCTACAAATTAGTGTAACACTTACCATCGTATTCTATGAACTACCACATCATTTACGTGATTTATTTTTAGATTTCATCTCGATGATCTCTTTTCTGCATCAAACTATATGAATCTTCTTTCAATAGGTTAATATTTTAATAAGTTTCTTCTTGTTGGCACATGTGGTTGTAATAGGTTCATTGGTCTCTCTTGCTCAATGATTTGGTATATGTTATAATAGTTCCTTTGCAAAAATGATGATTCTTCCTCCTAAAAGTTAACATGTGACTTTTTGATCTCTAATGTGATCTGGAGAAGCCTGTGTTATGAAACCAGATCACAAAAAGATAGAAAATATAGATGAACACCTTAGAAATTAGCCTCTTCGAGGGGGAAACCTCCTTTAAATTACACAAATGAATAATTCTTTGATGATACAAATTACAAAGCCTCCTCTCTCTATATAGGAGTGTAAGGGGTCATAATATAATCAGAGCTGACATAACAATAATAATGTAAGGGCAAAATAATAACAATAGTGGGCTTCTATGGGGAACAATAATAAAGATATGGGGACTACATGGGTACAAAAATATAATAAGGGGGTTGTACTAATAACAATAAGGGGTTACACTAGTATTATAGGGACCAAAAATGCCCCTCTCCTTCGAAAGGTGTTGTCCTCAATGCTTGAGTAGTTCTTGATGCTTTTATATAAAATTCTTGTCCTCACATGTGGAATCTTCAGCGGGTAAGTTCTTTCACTTGATGAGATACTCTGAAATTGATCAATTTCATAGTTGTCAGGTTCTTGTTTCTGTGACTGCTCCAAGCTCCAATATGATTTTTCCTTCCTCGTCAAGTTCTAGCAATATTGTTTGAACTGCGATCTTCTACAACTTTTGAATGAGTGGCCACACTTCTTCATCCTTATTCCTTTCATCACTTGCCTCGTTTATCCAATCTAGTTGGATAATAGAAATAGCACAAAACAATGCTTCCACATCCTCATCCTTTCTTGAGAGTGCATCTGCAACAACATTTTGCTTCCATTTTTTGTAGATGATTTCAAAGTCATAACCCAAGATATTTGTGACCCATTTTTATGTTCTTCTAAAGATAATATTTGTTGTAAAAAGTATTTAAGACTATCATTATCCATTTTTACCATGAAGTTTCTTCCCATTAGGTAAGGTTGCCATTTCTTAAGTTGATCTAGTATTTCCAACATTCCCTTATTATAAATATCCTGCTTGAGATGTAGCCATAAAAATACCAAATTCCCTACATCAAAACTTCTTTCACTGTGATGTTGATCTTCTCGTTGTTTCATTCGATTCTGCACCAAAGTGGTGTTATCCTCTAAAGTTGGAGAACTTGTTGTTGATACTCGATGTGATATTTCTTGCTTGAATCTTTTTCTTCTTGATATGTCCTTCTATCTTGAGAGTTTGAGGAGTTGTAATTTCTTCCAATGCATTACAAGATATGGTTGGATTCATTTCTTCATGCTCGATGTCATCTTTCAATTCTTGAACATTTTTATTCCTGATATGTCCTTCTATCTTGATAGTTTGAGGATTGGTAGTTCCATCCAATGCATTACAAGATATGGTCGGATTCATTTCTTCTTTCTCGATGTGATATTTCACTTCTTGAACCTTTATCTTTTTGATATGTCCTTCTATCTTGTGAGTTTGAGTGGTAATTATTGCCAATGCTTTACAAGATATGGTCGGATTCATTTCTTCTTTCTCTCGGGTTTGTACCTAGTGTATATCCTCTTCTTTTGATTTTTCTTCATCCTTTTCTTCGTCCTCTTCATAATTTATGTAAAATAATTTCTTCTTAGCACACTTATGGCCTTTAGTGTATCTTTTATCATAATTGTAAAAAAGCCCTTTTTCTCTTTTATCTTCCAATTGTTGTCATGTAAACCTTGTAGGTTCTGGAAGGCTAGGAGAAAAAAACACTTCCATAATTATAGTGGTGAGTGGTGGGATTCCTTACTTCCATAATTTCGCTTTAAATTTTTCTTGCCAACCTGAATGCCTTCTCCAATGAATCAGGTTCCCAAAGATGAACCTCATGTTGAATGTTATCATTTAATGTCCCTATGAAGACATCAATCCTTTGCTTCTCTGGAATATCATTTCCCTTATATTAAATTTTTGAATGTCCTCAATGTGCTTTTCCATTGAACCTTTTTGTTGAAGATTTATCAATTGGCTAAAGAAGGTGTTAATCTTTGTATCCCCATAATGTGATATCATTTCTTCCATGAAAATTGACCAAGTGACAAGTGCTTTATGAGAAAAAATTCCTTTATACCATAAAAATTGATTTGGTTCTCAATATAAATATGCAATATGTACCTTTTATAATAATTGAACCTCATGCAGATAAAAATATTGCTGCATCTGTAGTATCCAATTCACTGGATCCTTGCCATCAAACTTCCTCATATCACCTTTTCTTGATTTGAGGAGCTTGATCTTGAAACAACTGTAACACGGTAATTTCAGATCTACAAGTTTTGAAATTGAGTCTTGTAGTACAACTTTGAGTCCTCTTTCTAACCCCACAAGTTTGATCAAGATTGGATTCCTGAAGAAATATTTATTCCCAATCTCCCGCCATGACCTAATTATAGACTAGTTCAGTAGAGTGAACCTGGATGACATGCCACGTGTCACTGTTTCAACCTTACGTTCTACAAATTATATCCAAATAAAATAAATGCCATCCTCTTTCTATATCGTCTTACTAAATTTCAATCTTATGCTCAGAGAGAAAGTTATGACGATTTACCCAAAGTCACCTATTTAGGATGTAAATAAGGAGTCTAAAAATACCCCAACCTCCTCAGATAATATATCCGAAACTATAGTGAACCAAGATCTGAAATTCATACCTGAGGTTTAGACCAAGTTCTTCTCAAATGTTTCCTTTTTTAGCTACTGAAACCTCATAGTAAAAACATTATAGCGGAAATTCCTTGATGACCGATTTTAGATGAAATTATGGAGCTTGCAAAAACTCTAACTTCCTCATATCATATCTCCAAAAATATAGCAAGGCAAGATCTGAAATTCTACCCAAGGTTCAACACAATTTCCTCTCAAATGGGTTTTTGTTTTAGCTTCTAAAATGTCACCAAAAAAAAATTTATAGCGCCAATTCCATGATGACCTCTTTGGAGCAGCGAAACCCTAGAATCCAAAGCTCTGATAACAAATGTTATGAAACAAACTCACAAAAATATAGAAAATATAGATGAACGCCTTAGAAAATAAACTCTTCAAGGGGGAAACCTCCTTTAAAATACACAAATACAAAATTCTTTGATGATACAAATGGCAAGGCCTCCTCTCTATATATAGGAGTCTAAGGGGTCATAATATAATTAGAGCTGAAATAACAATAATAATGTAAGGGCACAATAATAACAATAGTGGGCTTCTATGGGGAACAATAATAAAAATATGGGGACTACATGGGCACAACAATATAATAAGGTAGCTATACTAATAACAATAAGGGGTTACACTTGTATTATAGGGATCTCACAACTTGTTTACTTAACAAAATTTGCTATAGAGACATCGCTTACTATTATATGATATATATGTATATTTACTATTTACAATTTTTGATATTATTAATAATAATATACTATGACTATTTTCACAAGTGCTATAAATGATATTATGTACAATTAGTTTTTTCAAAAATAATAATAATAATAATAACAACTTAAATATTATAATAATAAATATCTAATTTAACCTTTTTACGTTATAGTATGAACATCCAAATTTGTTGTTTATTGCATTGAATTATACATAAAATACATATAATATAAATTAATATTAGTAAGTTAAAATTGTATTTTTAATAAATAAAATAAATTAAAAATATTTAATAAGAGCAATGAAAATATATGTCAAGTCTCACTAGCAAAACCAGTTCAGGGTGGGCCTCATGAGTAGGACAACCTAGGATCAAACCTCACGGGGGATGGTTGTACCCTGTGCTAGGGGGAGGAGACATGCTAAAAAATCCAGTCATATATGGGCTGTTGTGCCCCAGGTCAAGTGCAATCCTCAAGTGACTTTGATGGATTACATGCCCCTGGGTCACATCTGCTCAAACCAGAGGTCAAGCCTAGAGAATCATAGAAAACTTGATGAACAAAAGAGAGTGATAGCAATATATATTAATAGTTATTTACATTATTTACAAAAAATAATTATGTACATTATTTACATGCCTTTTATACTTTTATTTTCAGTTCAATTGACCTACTTACACAAATTCGTTTCCAGGATATGTTCAAACACTATCCTATTTATTTCATTTCATCACAATTTATATTTGGGATGTTGCTAAAAATGGCATATGTTCTTATTATTCTTTTTGGGATAAATTTTCGTGCACATGTGGATAGGACCATATTCCTCACATTCCAAATATATCTCAACTTTAGCTAGGTTTCACTCATGGGCTTAGGGTACTATCAGAGAGCCAAACCACATGAATTTTTATTAAACTATTTTCAAAAAGTTTTTATGGAATTTTATTTTTATGGTATTTCTAAAAGTTTTTGGGAGACCATCACTATACCACTTTCCTTGACTCCTCTCTCTCTCTCTCCTCTCTATATATATATATATATATATATATATATATATATATAATATTACATATATATACATATATATAGACATATATATACATATATAATACATATATAATATATATATCTATATATATCTATATATATATATATATATATATATAAATATTATATATATATATATATATATCCAAATGACGATATTCTCACCAGCTTATATAGGTTATAACTTTAGAGTTGTAATGATAACATTTCGGAAAAATTAAATGAAGAGCATTGTAGGTATTCAAAGGCATTAACAATTAAAAATCCTTAGAATAATTTTTTTCCTATTTGATTAAGGTGCAAGATTTCTATACTTGTATCATATTCATGTAATATTAAGAATATAATGCTCATTTCATACTATGCAAATCACAAATACCTTAGGTAAATTTCTCTAGTTTCATTCAATCACGTGTAATTGAAATATTTGATAGGATTGACCAATTGTGTAAAACACAAACTATCCACGATTAAGAGTCAACATTTGAAGTTTCAAATAAAATTCATCAATAAAACTTACACTAGGAGTAAATAAATCATACTTATTCTACCTACAAAATGAAGTAGTTATATAATAACGAATATCAATGAATATGGTGGCCATCCACTCTGTCTTGATAGTTTGAGAGTGAAACCATAGAAAAAAATACTAAAGAGAGAAACAATCATATCATCTAATTTAATATAATCCAATCAATTTGGATGGAAAGAATGCTAGATACATCATAGAGGAAGATGCCTCCTGCAATTAAAGTAGCTCAAAAGATAGTCATATTCTCCAAAGTAGTGGTAGGGACAACTCTGTTGTTAGCATTGTTCGGTGAGGTGGTGGCTAAGCCATGTGGGGATATAACCTAGGTCTTCTAACTAAACCATATTTACCCTTTAATTTAATTACAATAAGAATAAAATAACATGTTTATAACTCTTCATTTACTTGATAATTACATACAACTAAAATTTGATTTAAAACATATTAAACATGCAAGAAAATTCATTTGCAACAGTTTACATAAATAAAAAAAAATTGAATAATATTTATTCTAGTGACTTGGTTGAGATGCTTCTAACTCTATTGGGATGCTCCTACTATGCTACCTTATTGAATTTACGTCCCTGCCAACTAGGAATAATTTCCTAGCCTAGGAAACGTCCATAGGCTGCCTCTCCCTACAAGGCCAAGTGCTACCAATTGTAGTGTGTCTAAGTTAAAACTAACACTTTCCAATAGATCCAAGTTTGTGTTCTCTCATTTTTCTCTCCATTCCCAACTTCTCCTTCTCTACATTCCTCCTCCACAAATAAAATCCTCTAATTTCAAAATAAAGAACAAGGGTCTCCCCCTTCTCATATCATCCTCATTCCCTTTATGTCTCTCCCTTTCATCACCTCAATGAATTACCATTAATTCCATGACTACCCCCCATCCTTTAAATTTAATGACCTTGATTTTCCTTTCTCTATCTTATCCCAAAATAAATTTGAGAAAACACCTTGAGAATTAATTTAATTTATAATTAAACTGGAGAAGAAAACTTGGAAAACCTTTAGAATTGAAATATTGATATTTGGATTAGAAATAAATTAGAGAAGACGATATCTTATCCAAAAGAAAATTTGAGAAGGGACCTTGGGAATTGAATAATAACAAGTATAAAATTCATATTGGTAAAATAAAATTATAGATTCATAGGTGTAGGTATATACACATTTACTTTATAATTATAAGTCAATATTTTTAGTCCAATTAAACACTAATTAAAATGAGCAAGATAGGATCAAGTAGGGAATTACAAGAAAAGTGGCTAGATCATAGAGTTGGATCTGTGGGAGATGAAGTTGAGTTTGATGGGGTAGTGACTTTAGGAGGAGGAGATATGGTAGAAGAAAGATCTGGGGCAATTGCAGGAGGGGAATATATTGTTGATGGTGTTGCCAAGGATTGAATTGACAATGACTTGGACGTTGCTACTTTGGGGGAAGGTGTGGGTGTTGGGTGCGGGATCCCCAAGGGAAGGTTTGGGGCTTAGAGCCCATATTTTGGTCAAAAATTGTAATCCCAATGTAAAGAATTTGCATTTTGTGGGTGCAGAGTGTGTAGTTTGTTAAAGAGTCATAGGGCTGTCCATCCTTAATTTTTTTATTGTAATGTCAATTGTAGAGATCTACCCATGCTCCATGGACCATGGGATTATATAAATAGAGTGAGGTTTTAAGTAGTTTTAGACCATAATGAAAATGAAGAACATATGATGTGTGCGAGATAGATTTGAAGTGTAAAGTCTAGTTTTGGGTCATAGAGTAGGAGAAGGCTCTACAACTGAGTGCGTAGAGGCCTAGCGGTCTGCAGCTGAGTGCGTGGACCACTGCAGCTGAGTGCATAGGGCAAGCTGAGTTTGAAAGGATTGGAAGTATTAATAAAGAGAAGCTTCCTATAATTTGTTATGAAACTAGGTCATAAAAAGATAGGAAAGATAGATAAACACCTTAGAAATAAGCCTTTTTGAGGGGGAAACCTCCTCTACATTACAAAAATGAACAATTGTTGCATGATACCAATGAAAAGACCTCGTTTATATATATAGGAGTCTAAGGGGTCATAATATAATCAGAGCCAGCATAAAGGAAACAATAATAACAATAGTGGGCTTCTATGGGGTACAATAATAACAATATGGGGACTACATGGGCACAACAACATAATAAGGGGGTTGTACTAATAAAAATAAGGGGTTACACCAATATTATAGGGACCTAACATGCCCATCTCCTTCAAAGAGCGTTGTCCTCAACGCTTGAGTATTTCATGATGCTTTTGGATAAAATTCTTGTCCTCCCATGTGGAATCTTTAGAGGGTAAGTTCTTCCACTTGATGACATACTTTGAAATTGATTGATTTCGTAGCTGTCGGGTTCTTATTTCTGTGTCTACTCTAGGTTCCAATATGATTTTTCCTTCCTCATCAAGTTCTGGAAATATTGTTTCAACTGGGATGTTATACAACTTTTGAATGAGTGGCCACACCTGTTCATCCTTATTCCATTCATCCCTTTCTTCATTTATCCGATCTGGTTGGATAATAGAAATAACACAAAATAATGCTTCCACATACTCATCCTTTCTTGAGAGTGCATCTACAACAACTTTTTTCTTCCCTTTTTTGTAGACGATTTCGAATTCATAACCCAACATATTTGTAACCCATTTTTTCTATTCTTCTAAAGATAATCTTTGCTCTAAAAAGTACTTCAGACTATCAAGATCCATTTTTATCTTGAAGTGTCTTCCCATTAGGTAAGGTCGCCATTTCTTAAGTGCATGTAGTATTTCAAACATTTCATTCTCATAAATAACTTGCTTGAGATGTAGCCGTAAAAATACCCAATCTCCTACATCAAAACTTCTTTCACTGTGATGTTGATCTACCTATTGTTTCATTTGATTTTGCACCATTGTGGCGTTATCCTTTAAAAGCTTGAGAACTTGTTGTTGATGCTTCATGTGATCTTTCACTGCTTGAAACTTTTTCTTCTTGATATTCCCTTCTATCTTGAGATTTTGAGGAGTGTTAATTTCTTCTAATTCATTATAAGATATGGTTGGATTCATTTCTTGATGCTCGATGTGATCTTTCACTTCTTAACCATTTTTATGCTTGATATGTCCTTCTATCTTGATAGTTTGAGGAGTGGTAATTCTAGCCAATGAATTACACGATATGGTCAGATTCATTTCTTCTTTCTCAATGTGATCTTTTAGTTCTTGAACCTTTTTCTTCTTGATATGTCCTTCTATCTTGAGAGTTTGAGGAGTGGTAATTGTTGCCAATGGTTTAAAAGATATGGTTGGATTCATTTCTTCTTTCTCTAGGGTTTGTTCCTAGTGTATATCCTCTTCGTTTGACATTTCTTGATAATTTTATTCCTCCTATTCACAATCAATGTAAAATAATTTCTTCTCATCACACTTATTACCTTTAATGTATTTGTTATCACAATTGTGACAAAGTCTTTTTTCTCCTTTTTCTTCCAATTGTTGTTGTGTCAACCTTGTAGGTTGTGGAAGGCTAAGAGAAACAACACTTCCATATTTATAGTTGTGAGGGGTAGACTTCCTTGTTTCCATAATTTTTCTTTCCACTTTTATTGCCAACCTAAATGCCTTCTCCAATGAACCAGGTTCCCAAAGACGAACCTCATGTTGAATGTTATCCTTTAAAGTCCCTATGGAACATCAATCCTCTGCTTCTCTGGAATATAATTTTCCCTTATATTCAATTATTTAAAGTCCTCAACATGCTCTTCCATTGAAAACTTTTTTTTGAGATTTATCAATTGGCTAAAGAAGGTGTTTCTCTTTGTATCGTCATAATGTGCTATCATTTCCTCCGTGAAAATTGACCATGTAACAAGTAGTTTATGAGCACAAATCTCTTTATGCCATAAAAATTGATACGGTTCTAAATACGAAGATGCAATACGTACCTTTTGTAACATTTGCACCTTATGTAGATCAAAATATTGCTCCATTTGTAGTATCCAATTTATAGGATCCTTGCCATCAAACTTCCTCATATTGCCTTTTCTTGATTTTATGAGCTCAATCTTGAAACAACTGTAACTCCGTAATTTCATATATTTCATTCCTAAAATCATGAACTATAGTAGCCATCTGTGTGCTCTTTCCAATGCCACCAGTCCAATCAAAATTGGATTCTCCAAGAAAGAGTTATGCAAAATCTCCCAAGATGACCTGATTATATACCTTTTTAGAAGGGAAACTTCTATGAAGTGCCCTGTGTCACTATTTTGACCACTAAATCTAAAAAATATACACAGAAAGCTATAGTCCATCATATTTTTGTAAATTCTTATGAAATTTCAATCTAATGCTCAGAGAGACAGTTATGCGAAATTTCACCAGGTCACCTATTTAGGATGTAATTCGAGAGCCTTCCAAAACCCTAAATGTCTTGGATAGTATCTCTGAAAATATAGTGAAACAAGATCTCAAATTTGGACCCGAGGTTTAGACCGATTTATTCTCAAATGTATTTTGGTTTTAGCTTCTGAACTTTATAGCGGAAACATTATAGCGATAATTCCACAATGCCCTGTTTAGAGAAGCGAAACCCTAGAATCCAAAGCTCTAATACCAAATGTTATGAAACCAGCTCACAAAAAGATAGAAAATATAGATAAACACCTTAGAAATAAACCTCTTTGAGGGGAAACCTCCTTTAAATTACACAAATGAATAATTCTTGGATGACATAAATGACAAGGCCTCCTTTCTATATATAGGAGTATAAGGGGTCATAATATAATCAGAGCCGACATAGAAATAATAATGTAAGGGCACAATAATAAAAATAGTGGGCTTCTATGGGGTACAATAATAATAATATGTGGACTACATGGGCAGAACAATATAATAAGGGGGTTTTACTAATAACAATAAGGGGTTACACTAGTAGTATAGGTACCTAAGATTATTTTTGTGTATTTATTTCTTGTTTTATGCATCTGTTATCCTCGGCATGAAATTCACTTATAATCCTTATATTATTTGAAAATGTGTATAATTGTATTGATTAAGTGAATTAAAAATAGAATATCTATTTAAGCGAATTTAACTAAGATCTGTTAAGAAGATAATTAAGATACGTAGTGTGGTTTTGGGAAAATAGTGCAGTTCACTGCCATAGCAACGCGAAAGCGTCTCAGCCCTTGGTTAGGGATACAAAAAAGAAAATTGTAACAAATCGTGAAGGTACTGAAGGTTGGAACAGTGTGAAAAGTGACCTACATGAAGGCAGGCATAGTTGGACTAAACCGACATCACATACATCTCAATGGTGTAGAAACTTGGTTCCAACATCCCCCCATACTGCTTCGGGTGAGACTTCAGTCTATGCTCTGTGAAATGATGCTGAAAGGGCTAGTAGTGTAGGGATTTTAACACTGAACCTGGGTCAGGACCGCATAACCTAACAAATGGTTCCATTTATAGTATTAGAATCTACATAGAGATGTCTGATGTCATGTCATTGGAATCCAACTAAGAAAGAAATTGAAGGTTGGTTGGACAGAATAATTCACAAGCTTGCAATGCAGGAGAACAGAAACTCGCGACTGTTAAGAGAACAGTGGTTAGATAGATACCCACAGAGATCCACAAAATATTTTTCGTGTCCTTCCCCAATAAGCTATACGAGTCAATCGTGAAGCTAGTAGATAGCCAAGGAAGCTGGAAACTTGACGGTCCTATTGTGTGGACCCCAGAGTTAGTGCGAAGGTTCGAAGCATTGAAGGATAAGATTGTGCAGGATATTAATCATTGGCTCGATCATATTATAGGATGATTTCTTAGTGAGTTTGCATTTGATACCTTAGTTAGCTAAAGAGAGGCAGATCAACGCTTTCTCGAAGAACCGCGAGGTAAGTACATAGATTCTTTGATTACTTATATTAAAATTTTATTGTACGAAAAGAGCGTTATGCAGTTACCTTGATGTTTGGGCCTACACAAAGTGGAAAGGTTTATAGGAACGAAGGAAATAAGGGACCAGAAAATAGGACCTTTATTTCACCTCCATGAGTGGATGAGGAAGAGCTCGCGAAGGTCTCATTGAGAACTTCCATCCATTTCATAAGGCAAAGAATTTTGCGAATACCACCTCCACCCACACCACCACCAGAATCACCACCATCACCTACATATTCACCCATACCAACTCCACCACCAAAAAAATTAAATATGGCAAACACAGTGAAGTTTCCCATGTTCAAAGTTTTGGGAAATGAGGATCCAGACCAATTCTAGTTCATTGTAAGGGCTATATGGGAAGCATAAGGCGATACAGATGACCATATAAATAAGGTGAGGTTGGTTATTTCCTTGCAAGATCGTGCACTGGCCTGGTATATTAAGTACTCCAACAATAACCCAAATACAAGAGTCACGGATATCCAAGCAACGCTAAATAGAGAATTTATTGGGCCTAAATCTGAACGGCAGTTGATCATTGGATTTAAAGAGATTACAATGCTACCAAGAGAAACTTCTTGGGAGGTGGATCAGAGGCTAAGATTTATGATTCGTGAAGCCAATATGAATCTAACGAATGGACAACATTGCAAGTGCTTTGTAGCTTCGCTACTACCATGTTTAAGGAGTGCGTTGTCGCAGTAGAAGATAAGGACTCATGCAAAGACCTTAAAGATTGTTATGAGGCTACATGAGACCCTAATGCAGTGTTCTAACCTAACAGTTCAATAGATCCAAATGCAACTAAAGAATCTGTGCCTTGAGATGCAGAGTGTGAAACATGATAGAACGGTTTGACTAGAAGTGCACGAAGAAGTATGGCGTGTGAAATGCAATAGTCAGGGTCAATTTAAAGACCACTGCCTAATTTTTACAAATTATCTCATAGGAGGAGGACCAATGCCTTTAAGGCCTTAAGCTCCAGAAGGACCTAGTGTGGCACCTACTTTTTGGTGCGTTATCTGTCAAATAGTTGGAAAACATGCGACAAACAATTGTCACTTGTTACAGAAGTATACATAAAATTCACAGCAGTTGTTCTGCAACTTTTGTAGGTCAGTGGGATATGATGAGTGCACTTGCAAAAGCTATGAGTAGATGATGGATAGAACTCCCACCTATCAAGTTCAGGCCAAAACGTGGCCCCTTGACCAGAATGTAGGAATGGTGCGAACAAGATTTCAAAGGCGTAGATGAGGTTGAGGTGGAGGACCTAGAAGAGATTGCAGACAGTTTATTTTCTACAATTGCAGAGGGAGAAGACATTATGCCCGTGATTGCACGAATCCAACACACCCATCATGTTTTTATTGCACGTTGTTTGACCATGAGATAGAAGATTCTCCTATGTTGATAGCTAGGATATGCGATAAAAGAGTGCTACCACCTCCCTCGACTCATAACCTACAGATGAGGTCTGAGCCACACGAGGAAGATCTGAATGTGAACATTGTGCTCCGAAGTGGAATTGTGATGAGAGATGACAAAGGAAAACAACCAGAAGATAGTAATTGGGTTCGCAAGTCTCTGGCGAAACGAGCAGAGATTGATTTGGAGCACACTCGGAAAACCTTCATGGAAGCTAAGAAGAGCGTCCTTGATGCCTCCACTTTAGGAAGCAAAGATAAAATGGAGCCAGAAATGAACCCATCTATGTGCACAACATTCTTGGAAACTTGTATGAAGTTACTGTGCAACAATAAGGCTATGAAAGGGTTACAGGAACTCATCAACAAATGTATTAGGACCGTGCTAGGAGAACCGCACATAGTTCGAAAGTTTGGAAGGCATAATATAAGGACGAGACGAGAAATGAGGCTAAACGTGTAGATCAGAGAATATGAGAGGGATCAAGCCATCCTGGATTTGGAATCGGATGTGAATGTTCTGCCAAAATAGACATCGGAGTGAATGGGAAGACCTACATTGTAGTGGTCCCTAATTTAGGTAAGAATGGCGAACTAGTAGAAATAATACCTATGGGGTGATAACATGGAATAATTGTGGATATTGAAGGAGTGAGCGTGCTAGCTGATTTCGAAGTGATAGATATTGTTGATGATAGCAATCCCTAACCCACGCTCCTAGGAATTGAATAGGCCACTGATATGAATGGGGTAATTAATCTAAGAAAGCGAAAAATGATCTTTGAAAAGAAGTCACTACACGTAGTTATACCCATGGAAACTACTGAAGGATCGCGCTATATGTAGTCGGTTCATAACTATGAAAGTAATGATGATCTGGACTGCATCTACAAGATAACAGCTGTGAAACCAAGACTAGGTGAATCCCACCACGAACGGGTGGATTACATTGGAGTGCAAGAGTTCGTGCACTTCAGATTTTGACGAAAAAGTAGAATGATAGCAAAATCGATTACACAAAGTAACTATGTTGAACTGCAATATGATGACAAGGTCATTGCACTGTGTGTGGACAGAAGTAAGATATCTTTCTACTTATGATTGTGTAAATGAGGTATATACCTTCTTGGATGCATTTGAAATGAAGGTGCCAGAAAAGTAATGCTTCTAGGCCTTGGACTGGGTACTGCGCGCTACGCCCACGAGATCGTGGGGTACTCACAAAGGAAGCTTTGATGATTGGCGTGAATGTAGGAGAATGATGCACACATTATTTGGGAAGCCTAAGGTGCAATTGACAGATACTTATGATGGGCAGAATGATCTCCGTACGCATCTGGCCAAGTGGACGTAGGTCTATGGAGAAAAGCCACAACCTGAATGGGTGCACGTATTCTATCATACCCTAGATGTTATACCAATGAACTGGTATATAGAAATAGAGCTCCACCATGGGACAGGTGAATACAATATCTTGTGCAAAGGGTTCTTGATGACCTTCAGTTTTGAGGATGGGTGGGATAGTATTGATGAAGCGCTACAAGAGGAAAAAGCAGCCATCTTTAGGATACCACAAGATCTGGTAGAATTGATTCAGCCTAAATGGGCTACTCAATTGAGTCGCACGTTGAAATGTTATAATATAATTTCTGAAGAGGAGGATGAGGATCCATGAGTATTAACATTCCAGAAATAGAATGCCACCATGAGGTTCACGAACCATAGATTGAGAGCCCTGAAATAACCATGCAAGTGAAAACTAAACTGGTAAACATTGGTACAGAGGAAGAACTTATATTCATCAAGATCAAAGACTACTGGGATGACATGATGGTGGATAAGGTTGTTGAATTACTTCGCGAATATCCGGACTTATTCCTGACCATGTTTACAAATTTCAAAGGAATATTCAGAGATTTAGGAGTAATGAAGATCAAGTTAAATCTCAACATGAATCTAGTTAAGCAAAGGCCTTACTGTTTAAATGCAAAATACAAGGAGAAGTTCTGTGTAGAACTACATAAAATGCTCGCAGCAGGCGTCATTGAGCATGTGGAAGAATCCAATTGGGTAAGCCCAATGGCGATACAAGAGAAGAAGAAGAAGGAAGAGATAAGGATATGCATGGATCTCAAAAAATTGAATGACACTTGTGTGCATGATCCATTTGTTGGCATTATGATACATATTTTGTACTTGATGGCAACCCACTCATCTCAGATGATAAATTATAGTGCAACAAAATTATTTTTTGGATCACTCACTTTCAAGCAGAGAAAATTTCACACACTTTCATGCAGAGAAAATTTCATGCACTTTCATGCAGAGAATCAATTATAGTGCAACAAAGTTATTTTCTGGTTCATGCACTTTCACGCACTTTCATGCAGGGAAAAGTTATTTTCATGTAGAGAAAAGTTCATGCACGTTCATGAAGAGAAAAGTTCCTTTCATGCAGAGAAAAGTTCACAGACATTCATGCAGAGACAAGTTCACGCACTTTCATTTAGAGAAAAGCACACACACATGGGAAATCTTATGGTGGGCTCGTGGTGTTAGTCTGACGGTTTTTGATCCCATGGTTTTGGTCCATGGTATTTAGTCCTTGGTATTTTAACCTATGGTTTTGGGCCATTGTATCTCATCATAAGTGTTGATCCCAAGTATTGGGTCCATGGTATTGAATTGTTATGGTTTCTGGTCCGTGGTATTGTGAAATGCCTAAGGCTATAAAAGAGGAAGGAGATCATTTGGCAAGGCATCTTCTGAATCATTGAATATATGATAAAGTGTTAAATCTAGAATAATGTGATTGGGATATGGTGTAGATTTGGATTTGAATGAAGAAGGAACTTGAGTGCAAGGAAAAGGATAAGTTCTATTGATGGGTCAAAATCTTAAGGCTTGAATAGTGGTATATCTATATGATTTTGCTCTGTGATATGTGGCACACGGTTGATCTATAAATCTAACAATCTCGGTTAACTAATATCTGAATGTCTGAAAGAATGAATTCACAGATCTATACGCAGGTTTCTAAATAGTGAAGTAGCGTATATCTCTTGATTTATGTTCTATCTACTTTTGTTTATTGCTACCGTGTTCTGGGTTCAGAAGTGGTGTATGATTGTTGTTATTATGATCTCGGTAGAGTCGACAGAGAAGTGCTTATTTTGATCGGTGAAAAGGTGATTGGTTGATGGAGAAATTCTTGACGTTTGATTTATGTTATTTTTTGATCCAGTCTAAAAATTTATGAAACGTGCTCCCTTGAAGGAAGAGAAGGTTGTAGTATTCTACAGGAAGCAGCCTGCGTACTAGTATCTCAACTAGTACAAGAACTAAGGGGGTTGTAGCTCCCTTCCAGGAGAAGCTGGAAAACAAGAGAGGGTTGTAGCTCTCTGCAGGTAGCATCCCGCGTACTGGTAAAGGACTACACCAGTACAGGATCATTGTAAAAAGAAGTTTCTAATTGAAAAGATAGAGACATATTGCAGCAGGTGGTTTTCACCCACATTGGGTTTCCACCTTATATCTTGTGCTCTTGTGTGTGATCGTCTTCCACTCTATTTTTCTATTCCTGGTTACTGTTTATATGATCATTATGTACAGATTAATGTTCAACATCTGTAGAATATTTTAAATTATAAGTCTGTATGGTATACGCGGGTTTCTGTATCTGTAGTTGCATATATACGCGGTTTTCTCTAACTGAAGTAGCATATATGTTCTGGGTTTGAAAAGAAAATAATTTACCAGATGATACTGACTCACCCCCTCTCAGTATTATTTCCAGCAATTGGTATCAGAGCGGGTCCTTTATAAGAAGCTTGATCACTTGAAGGAAGATATATCATCATGAGGAACTACAAGAGAGAAGCATCAATCAGGCCACCAATTTTTGATGGGACCAACTTCGTCTATTGGAAGGTAAGAGTTACAGTCTATATTCAATCTCTTGGTACAAAATTCTGGGATATCATATATACAGGGTACACTTTTCCATCAGCAACTCCTACAAATACGGCTGAGAAGAAGCGGTTTGAAACTAATGCAAAGGCTGTCAACACTCTATTAGGATGCTTATCTCAATCAAAATTCGTCAAGGTTATGCAGTATAAAACCGTAAAAGAAATATAGGACAAGATCGTTCTGAGATATGAAGGAGATGAACAGGTAAAAAGAGAAAAACTTCAAACCCTCAGAATTCAATATGAAAATCTCAGAATGTACAATGATGAAAGTGTGGCTAACTATTTCCTACGCATAGATGAGATTGTTAATTGTATGAAAAATTTGTGTGAATAAATAAAAGAGGCTGTTGTGGTTGAATAAGTATTGAAATCTTTGTCCTCTATGTTTGAATCAAAAGTTTCTGCAATAGAAGAAAAGGAGAATATACAGAAAATTACCATGTCGCAACTACACGAAATTCTAACCACTTATGAAATGAGGAAAGGGGTACCATCAGACAGAATAGAAGCCGCATTCAAGGCCTTAGGAAAAGGAGATTCTTATGACTCAGGACATATGTCAGAAGAAGGGGAAGAATCAAATTTTGTCAAGAACCTTCAATGGGGTGCTAGAAGATTCAGAGGTAAGTTACCTTTCAAATGTTTTGCTTGTGGAAGAGCCGGTCACTATGCTGCCAAGTTTCCTCATAGAGGTAAGGAACCTGTTAGATGGAAGAAGAAATAGAATGTAAATAAGAAAAGTTATTACACTCATGAAGACAATGATGGATTTCAAATAGTGATGAATATGAACAAGGTAATAATTATAGACTTTTAATGGCTTTTGAAGATGATGATTTCATGGATGCTATAGATGAAGAAGGTCTTTATGAAGAGATTTCTTAACTCAAAATTTGTTTAGAAGAGAAAAATATGATTATTGATACTCTGTAGTTCCAATTGGCTGAAAGTGAAAAACATCATGAAAAGTTAGAATGTGAAATAGTGGGACTTAGAAAAGAGATTGAGAAAACTAAAGCTCTTAATCTTAGATTTGTTAAAGGATCTGAAACGTTAGATGAGATTATTAGAGTACAACATTCTCCACTAATCAATACAGGTCTGGGATATAAGGAAGAAGCATCTCACGCACAGAAGCCATCCACCTCCAAAAGTTATATTGTTGCAGCAAGGAGAAGTGAACAAGTTGACAATCAACAGTAAAGGCACAATGCTGCTCACTAGGTAAATCAGGGACATTTTTCTTCAAGAATGAACAGAGATCACCAAGTAAATCAGGGGCAATCTTCTTCAAGGATAAATAGAAGCTACTACAGACCACAGCTAAATCATTCTAAATTTTCCTCAAGAATGAATGCCAATGAAAACTACAATCATTTGGTTCACGGGGTTGATAATCGTAGGAATTTCTTCAATCGACAATGTTTCTCTTGTCACAACTTTGGACACAAAGTAGCTCAGTGTGTTTCCTACAAAACTATCATGACTAGAGAAACTCAAAAATAGAGGAGTATGACTGGGATCATTAAAAGGACCCACAATAACTTTTCTGCTCTTGAAAATGAAATAGAATGTTCTATTTGTAAAAACTTTGGTCATGAAGATTCTGAATGCAGGAGCAGGTTTCAGCAGGCAACTCAGAAGGAGCAAGCCTCAAATATCAAAACATGGAGAATGAAAGAACCACAACAAGAAATATGCGGTATAGCCTTATATGCAGAAGGGCAGGAAAATCAATGGTACATTGACAATGGATGTTCAAAACATATGACAGGTGATAAAGAAAAACTTCAGTCATATAGTGCCTTGGAGAAGGAGAAGAAGGTCTCATTTGGAAATGGCACCCCTGTACTCATAAAAGTTAAAGGTTATGTTCTTTTGAAAGAAAAGGTCAAAGAAGGAAATGTTATGTATGTTGATGGCTTAAAGCATAATCTATTGAGTGTCAGTCAGATGCGTGATCAAGGAACAGAGGTAATATTTCGATCAAATGGATGTAGTGTTCGTGATCTTGATACAGGAGAAACAATGATCAAAGGTATAAGAACTCCAAATAATTTATACATATTCAAAGAAGTACAACAACAATGCTATCTAAGCAAGAATGACGAACACTAGCTATGGCACCGGAGGTTGGGGCATCTAAGCTTCTCACAGATAAGGAAAGCATGCAAATACCAGACAGTTTGTGGTCTTCTAAACATCAAAATTCCAGATAATACAATATGCAAATCATGTCAGTTTGGTAAGCAAACCAGAACTAACTTCCCTGAGAAGGAAGGATCAGCTAGCAGGCCACTTGAGCTTGTCCATACTGATGTATGTCGTCCATCTAGGAAAAGGTTGCCACGGGGAGAAGAATAATTTATATTATTCATTGACAACTATTCAAGGATGGTTTGGATAGGACTGATGAAGCACAAAGATGAAGCCTATGAAAAATTCAAATCCTTCAAAGCTTTGGTTGAAAACGAATCAGAGCACAAAATTAAATACCTCAGGTCTCATAGAGATGGGGAGTTTACCTCAAATGAATTTTTCGATTTTTGTGAAGAACATGGAATAAGAAGAGAATTATCTACAGCCAGGATTCCTTGGCAAAATGGAGTAGTTGAAAGGATGAACAGAACAGTTCAAAAAATGGCTCGTGCTATGCTTGATGAGTCTGGAACTCCCGCAAATTTCTGGGGTGAAGCTGCGTTTGTTGCAGTTGTTATTCTCAACAAAACAAATGTCTGGGTGAACAACACTCAAACCCCTCATGAGCTCTAATATGGTGAGACTCCTTCTGTAAAATATTTCAAAATTTTTGGAAGCAAATGCTATATCAAAAATATTGATGAACATCTTAGCAAGTTTGAACCTAGAGCAGATGAAGGCATTCTCCTTGGTTACTCTCCCCACAGCAAAGCATACAAGCGTTATAATAAACGATTTGGAAAAATTGTTGAAAGTATTGATGTAGTGGTTGATGAAGAAGAAAACACTCCTAGGCATGTAAGATCTAAAGATTTCAAAGATGATGAGGACTACCCATCAACATCAAATTAGATTCATGATGAAGAAGAAACCCATGAGGAGCTTGAAGAACAAATAAGGATAGAAGAAAAGACTCCATGCAGGTGCGTTCAAAAGAATCATCCAGAATCTCAAATTTTGGGGAAAAAAGAGGGAGGAATACAAGAAAAAAGAACAATTGCAAAAGCTTCAAGCTATTTGGCATTACTCTATTCCACTGAACCACAAAATTAAGAGAGGCATGCAAAGATGAATGTTGGGTCAAGGCAAGGGACAAAATGGATCTTCAAAAACAAGTTGAATGAAAATAGGGAAGTGATTAGAAACAAGGCCGGACTTGTTTGTAAAGGGTATGCTCAACAAGAAGAAATAGACTTTGAAGAAACTTTTGCTCCCGTTGCTAGACTTGAGGCCATCAGAATGTTCCTTTCTCTCTCTAGCTTTCAGAAGTTCAAATTATTTCAAATGGATGTGAAATCAGCCTTTCTGAATGGAGACTTAGAAGAAGAAGTGTACATTGAGCAGCCAGATGGATTCATCCTTTGTAATGATCCAAATCTTCTATGCAGACTAAAGAAGGCTCTCTATGGTCTCAAACAGGCTCAAAGGGCTTGGTACTATCGTCTGGACAAATACCTTCATCAACAAGGTTTTTCAAAAGGATCAGCAGATAGTAATCTTTATATAAAAATTGAAAATAACAAATTGCTAATACTTGTTGTGTATGTAGATGATATCATCTTTGGAAGTAATGAAGAAGCTATGAGTCAAAACTTTGCCTTGGTACTGCAGAAGGAATTCAAAATGTCTTTTCTTGGAGAACTAACATATTTTCTTGGTTTACAAATCCAACAAAATAAAGGCAGTATCTTTTTATCCCAAACCAAGTATTTCAAGAAGATCTTGAAGAAGTATGGCATGGAAGATTTGAAACCAGTATGCACTCCTATGTTAATAGGATGCAACCTCAATGCAAATGATGAATCAACAGTAGTGCATCAACCAACCTATAGGTCCATGATTGGAAGTCTTCTCTATTTAGCAGGTACCCTACCAGACATCATGCATGTAGTAGGAATGGTTGGAAGATTTCAGTCAAATCCTAAGGAAACGCATCTTCAGGCAGTAAAGAGATTTTTCAAGTATATTCAAAGAACTCAAAACTATGGCCTATGGTATCCTAGATATGCGGATCTCACTCTTCATGCTTATATAGATGCAGATTTGGGCTAAAAGTGTGGATGATAGAAAAAGCACTAGTGGTGGTGCATTCTTTATGGGTTCCAGATTAGTATCTTGGTTCAGCAAGGAACAGAGTTCTATTGCATTATCTACAGCTGAAGCAGAATATGTGGCTACTGCATCCTGTTGCACTCAACTCCTTTGGATGATGCAAACCTTGTAGGATTTTCAAATCACTTGTACACCACCTATCTCCATCTGATGTGATAATACAAGTACAATCAACATTTTAAAGAACCCAGTCATGCATTCAAAGACCAAGCACATACTGATCAAATATCATTTTCTCTGGGAACAAGTGCTGGAACAAAAGCTCAAGTTGGAATATGTTCCCTCCAAGGAACAAATTGCTGATATTTTCACCAAACGATTGCCCAGGGAGACATTTGTATACCTTAGACAGAAGCTGGGGGTTGTTGATGCATCATCCTACTGTTGAATCTTGTCTGTTGTACACAGGTGGATACACGTACATTGTCTAGTCTACGTGGGTTGAATGGGTCTATCATAGATCATCTATAACAGGTTCAGGGGGAGCATATATTCTTCTAATGATGCATTGTTGGCATTATCTTAGAAGTCCTTGGTTTGATTTCTCAAGAGTTTTCTGGTGGAGTAGATCAATGTGTGCTATTCTGAGGTTGATTCTGTTGATAGTTGTTCTTATTTCTATGTTATGTACTTCTTTTCATATCAAGGTCACGTAATGGCCTATTTTGGTTTCCCCACTATGCCTGGGATGAATGAGTATTGTCTATCTTGTGTATTCCCACTTGAATGGGAGATGGATGTATGTATGAGTCTTGATGATAGGAAGGTTACTTATAATGTATGGAGTCATGTTCTTTCGTGTAGAACATCTTCTTGCAGACAGCATTTCAGCACAGAGCATATACAAAGGGGGAGCTCATTCAGGGGCAGTATGGTAGTCTGCCCCTTTACCCTTGATGTCAAAGGGGGAGAGTGATTGGTTGTTGTTGCCATCAAGTCAAAGGGGGACAGTGATTGGTTATTGTTGCCTTCAAGTCCAAAGGGGGAGATTGTTGGCATTATGATACATATGTTGTACTTGATGGCAACCCACTCATCTTAGATGATAAATGATAGTGCAACAAAGTTATTTTCTGGTTCACGCACTTTTACACAGAGAAAAGTTCACACACTTTCATGCAGAGAAAAGTTCACGCACTTTCATGGAGAGAATAAATTATAGTGAAACAAAGTTATATTTTGGTTCACGCACTTTCATGCAGAGAAAAGTTCACGCACTTTCATGAGGAGAAAAGTTCCTTTCATGCAGAGAAAAGTTAACGCACTTTCATGCAGAGAAAAGTTTACACACTTTCATGGAGAGAAGAGAGCATGCACATGGGAAATCTTATGGTTGGTTCATGGTGTTAGTCCAACAGTTTTTGATCCTATGGTTTTGGTCCGTGGCATTTAGTCCTTGGTATTTGAACCCATGGTTTTGGGCCATGGTATCTCGTCATAAGTCTTGATCCCAAGTATTGGGTGCATGGTATTGAATTGTTATGGTTTTTGGTCCGTGGTATTGTGAAAGGCCTAAGGATATAAAAGAGGAAGGAGATCATTTGGCAAATCATATTTTGAATCATTAAATATCTGATAAAGTGCTAGATCTGGAATACTGTGATTAGGTTATGGTGCAGATCTGGATCTGAATGAAGAAGGAACCTGAGCGCAAGGAGAAGGATAATTTCTATTGATGGGTCAAAATATTAAGGATGGAATAGTGGTATCTCTATATGATTTTGGTCTATGATATGTGGTGCATGATTGATCTATAAATCTGATAATCTCGGTTAAGTAATATCTGAATGTTTGAAAGAATGAATTTATAGATCTGTACGCAGGTTTCTGAATAGTGAAGTAGCGTACATCTCTTGATTTATGTTCTAGCTGCTTCTGTTTATTGCTACAATGTTCTGGTTTCAGAAGTAGGGTGTGATTACTGTTATTATGATCTAGGTACAGTCATCAGAGAAGTGTTTATTTTGATTTAGTTTTGATTGGTGAAAAGGTGATTGGTTGATGCAGAAATTCTTGATGTTTGATTGATGTTATTTGTGGATCCAGTCTAAAAATTTATGAAATGTGGTCCCTGGAAGGAAGAGAAGTTTGTAGTCTTTTGCAGGTACGAGCTTGCGTACTAGTATCTCAACTAGTACAAGAACTAAGGGGGTTGTATCTCCCTTCCAGGAGAAGCTAGAAAATGAGAGAGGGTTGTAGCTCTCTACAGGTAGCAGCCTACGTACTGGTAAAGGACTGCACGAATACAGAATAATTGTAAAAAGAAGTTTGTAATTGGAAAGATAGAGACATATTGCAGCAAGTGGTTTTCACCCACATTGGGTTTCCACCTTATATCTTGTATTCTTGTGTGTGATTTTCTTCTGCTCTATTTTTCTGTTCCTGGTTACTGCTTATATTATCCTGATGCATAGATTAATGTTCAACATCTGTAGAATATTTTAAATTATAATTCTGTATGGTATACGTGGGTTTCCTTATCTGTAGTTGCATACATACGTGGTTTTATCTAACTGAAGTAGCGTATATGTTCTGGGTTTGAGAAAGAAAATAATTGACCAGATAATAATGATTCACCCCCCCTCTCAGTGTCATTTCCAACACCATTCCCAACTCCATTCACAGATGAAGTCTTGGACAATGTAGGAGGTGAGGAAGCATATTCTTTCATTAACGGGTTCTCAGGGTAGCACTAGATCAAAATCGCACTATAGGATAGGAGCAAGACAACCTTCATGACTCAGTGGGGTTACTTTCAATATATTGTTGTGCCGTTTGGATTGAAGAATTCTCCTGCTAGCTTTTCGTGCGTGTTTGTTGTGGCATTCAGGGAATATATTCCTAACTTCTTGGAGGCGTATTTCGATGACTGAACTATATTTGGGCTGGTTAGGTGCCATGTAGAGAACTTGTGCTTGATGCTGAATGCCTCCTGAAGATGCCAGATTGAGCTCAACCCCAAGAAGTTCCTATTCCTTGTTCCTTTTGGGAACCTGTTGGGGCATGTGGTTTGTAAACAAGGGCACCTTGTGAAGATCACAGTGACTATGAACTTAGAAGCATCGAGAAGCGTGAAACAATTGTGTGCCACTTTGGGACATACAAGATATTACAGAAATTTTATCAAGTGCTATTCCTAGATCATCATGCCAATGGAAAAATTGTTGAAGAAATATGTCACGTTCTATTAGAATGATGATTGTAAGAAAATCCAAAATATATTAAAAGAAAAAATGGTTACTGCGCCGATTCTAGTCTTCTTGAACTCGAAGAAATGGTTCCATGTACATGTTGATGCATCGTGTATAGCACTGGGGGAAATATTGACGTAGGATAGTGGAGAAGGCTTGGATAACCCTATCATGTTTGCCAACTGCAGATTATCTAAAGATGAGAAGAACTATTCCACCATTGAGCGCGAGGGACTAGCTATGGTATATGCACTCCAGAAGTATTGACACTACTTGCTAGGAGGCCACTTTAAGATGTATATAGATCACTCCACCTAAAGTACCTAGTTAATAAGCCTGTTTTGGTGAGGTTCATTTGTAGATGGCTTTTATTATTCCTAGAATATGATTTCGAAGTTGTTGTGAAGTCGGGACGATTGAACAAATGAACAAATCACCTCTCGCACATTGAGACTAGGGAAGAACTTACTAATTTGAAGGAAGGGTTACCTGACACGTAGCTCTTTGTTGTTTTCATAGTGGATGGACATTTTCAAGATATAATCCACTTTCTAACAACTGGAACTGCAACAAAATAGTTAGTGGTGTACGTGGTAGTTTTTTCTGTCATTGTTGGGTGCATATATACAAGATAGGGAATGATGAAATACTACAAAGGTATGTACCTGAATTTGAACAAAGCAACATCATCAAGGATGCTCATGGGGGTGCCACAGGAGGACAATATGCGGGAAGAGAAACCATGCAGAAGATTCTATGAGTCGAGTTATCGTGGCCAACCCTTCATCAGGATTCAAAATCATATTGCAAGGCATGTGATGTACGTCAGCCGATAGGAAGGCCATTACGGAGGGATGAAATGCCTTTGAATCCACAAATGGCATTGAAACCTTTCGAGAAGTGGGAAATAGATTTTGTAGGACCTGTTAAACCTCAAGGAAAGACATACATGAGGTATATTATCACTGCGACAGAGTATCTGTCTCATTGGGCAAAAGAGCAGTAGGTGAAGGATTGCACGGGCGTGATTGTTGCAAATGTTTTATTTGAACACGTACTGATGTGATTTGGATGTCTGAAGATCTTGATGACTGATCACGGTACACACTTCCAGAATGAAATGATCAGCGCACTGACGGAAGAGTTTCAGGTGTATCATTAGAAGAGCACACCATATCACCTAGAGGCTAATTGAATAGTAGAAGCATTCAAAAAAGTATTAGTTAACATTCTAACCAAGGTATGCAACACATAACGAAGTGATTGGGACCTACACATACCTGCAGCGTTATGGGCTTAGTGGATGACATGCAAGAAGCTGACGGGATATACACCTTTTAGGTTTGTCTATGGAGTGGAAGTTGTAATGCCTATGGAATACAACGTGCCTAGCCTGCGCATAACAGAACTCGCAAGTACGACGTATAGGGGAGCCCTAGAGGAGAGGCTTGCGAGCTGGAAGAGCTTGAAGAAGAACGATTTTTGGCTCGATTCCACCAGTAGGTCAAAAATCAACATGAAAAGGCTTGGCACGATCGACATATTAAGCTGTGCATGTTCAAGGTAAATGATCTGGTGTTGTTGTATGATAGTAAGTTTGATAAATTCCCAGGGAAATTCAAAATGCATTGGTTAGGGCCACATGTTATTAAGGATATTATAGATTGAGGCACGATACAGTTGGTCAAGTTACATGGAGAGCCCTTCGCAAAAAAAGTGAATAGCAGTAATTTTAAGCCATACATAGGTGTCCCACCCACCTAAATCGTTGACGGAAGCATAGTATTATCACTCTAGGCAGCTGAAAGAAGACGTGAGATGATAAACTACTATGCCCTGGGACTGCGCGATGTTAGGACTACGGGCAGTAGCGAAGTGTCATAGGGTCCGTGACAGCATGAGGGTAGCTACAATGCCATGCGAGTCAGCTGGAAAGTGGTTGTTGTAGTCACTATTCACGATGTGATGCTTGGTTCGAGACCAAATGGACTGGGCGACAGACATTTAAGGCAAACTTTATGGGCTAGATTCTTGAAAATTTGCTGTCAATCGAACATTAATGGACCAGATGTGGGGGGAACAGTCGAATTCAAATTCAAAAGGTGCTATAAATTACAAAGGCTTGTACATCAAACAACAATTGGAAATTTGAGGACTAAGTTGTTGCACGCATATATATTCATGAACCAAGACTTGTTTGAGCTTCTGAAGACGAATTCATTGCTTGAGAAATTACCTGAGACGTTGAGAGAATTGTGGAATCGCACTATGGTAGCACCTAAGGGAGCCATGGATACTAGAGAAATGATCACCAAGGAAGCCGTGCAAGCAACTATGGAAGTAGAAGTCCCAAAGAGTGCCAGGATAGTTGCTGAAATCCCTATGTCACTACACACGCTGAGACCCAAGAAAGACAAGCAGGGCATTGTACTAGTGCACATATCACCTAGAAATCCACTAAGGACTAAGCTCACCATGGAAGAAAAGGGGAAGGCTATCAATTTGAAGGTCGATGAGGAAGAAGCATTTGCATAAATCTTGGTTGAGGAGGAAGATGTAGAGATGGAGGTCAAACCCACGGTGGCGACCCTCTCACCGAACTATCTGCATATGTTCCTCTGTGGAAGGGTAAAGCGAAGGGGCCCAATGATATAGATGAGAGAAAGACCTCTCTGCAGACTCCGCTGCTCCGTAACAACATTAATTTTGAAGAAGTGCGCTTGGGATGGGTGACCATACTGAAATTTGAAGATTGAGACCTCGCAGACCACGAGAAGTTCCCACATCTTGTGACCATGCAACTAATGCACTAGAAGATAAACGCATCAGCTGGAATGATAGAGTTGGAGCCTCGCAAATGGCTCAAAGGTGTTTTTAAAGCAGGGTTGCTAAACTTGCTCTTGGTGTTGCATTACCACCGCACCCTAGTGACCATTTTTGTCATCAGGTTGTTGCTCTACTTGGTGCATGATGGGTGATTGTGGCCCAAGGAGCCCATCCCCTTCACAGACCATTTGATTCATAGGATTACTTAGCCCCCTTGATTCAGTGGATTACTTAGCTCCCTTAGCTCCATTTGGCCATCGCAGAGGCAATGAAAAAGAAATTTAAACTGGAGAAGAAGATACGAGGGTACACCAGTTCTAGCATCAACAACCCTACTGTGAAGGTCACAACATAGATATTAGTAGGGAAGGTGATGCAGAAGTGCTGTACGGATGAGGTGTTAGCACTGGTGGTAGCATTAGCAGCATAATACACATGAGGGATTTATTTTCACTGGGCAAACTATCTATGTGGTGAGTTCCTTGAGAACTACCGCGAGGCATAGGAGTAGGGAAAAAACTTTAACTATGTATGGCTTCTATTTATAATAGTACTGGTGGCATGGGAATTTCTCGAAGATAGCCAGTTCTCGATGACTGCGCATGACCTTCCAGAGGCAGTGGAGTACGCTTCGCTATGGGCAACCAAGGATGCACAAAGAGTAAGGGAAAGTAAAATATTTTAGGGTACTCATGGAGATGAATATGAGAATGGGGATTAATCACAAGCTTCGGTTATTGCCCATGGTCTACAATAGTCTATAGAGCTTTGTGGTGTTCAAATCAGACTTCCACCATGTCTTCATTAGGCTGTGGAAGGACCCTATGAAGATGTGGCATGAGTTACCATATTTGGCAGCAAACAATGTCATCTTCACAGTCCTCGAGTCTTGTTCACCCGAGTGGTGCACCCCAGCTGGCTCTGCAGTGGAAGGAGAGAAGTCCACCACGCAGTTGAAGAAGGAAGAGGTGAAACTGTGGATGGCACAGCTGGCGAAAAAGTATAGGAAGGAAGAAGTAGCTGCTAAGGCCCAGCCGGTGTACGATGCTACAAAGTTGGTAGAGGAGCAGCAGAAGCAGAGTACGAAGGAAATAAGTGGCCTTCATCTGAGTTGGAGGATGATACAAAGCAAGGTGGAATGGACCTGCGGACAACTACCACCCAGCTAAAATGTCTACGCCCAAAAGAGCAGGTAGGTCCATGAAAGAAAACGAAGGCCTCAGAGTCTTCGTTCGACCTGATCACCCTCACTGAGGAGGATGTACATGATATTGGCGAGACGGTGAGGGATGTCACCATGTAGGCTCTCCAAAAATTTGAGGAGAATACAAGATGCATATATAGGAGTTGTACGTGTGGACTCCACAGGTTGGCGCTATGTCAACCAACCTCATAGTAGGCATGTTCGTGGCGGAGGAAATGTTGTGTGCCCGGATGACCAACACGAAAATGCTGTCAGATGGAGCACTCATTATAGAAAATGAGGTCAATAGGCCTATGGCCAGCTGGTTGAAATGATTGGATTAAACATGGCTACGCTCCCTCGGGAGATGCTCTATACTTTACAGGATGGAGTCACTGCAAAGCTTCGGGCCAAGGATGGAGTCACTGCAAAGCTTCGGGCCAAGGAGAGCCATACGATACAAGTAATGAGTGAGTAGCGCATCAACATTAAGTAGCTGAGCCTGTAGCATGATGTGGTAGTTACAAAGAATGGACATATAGTGCAGGTGGTGGAGGAAGCCTTCTAGATGGTCCCAGAATTGGCCATACTACCAGAGGAATTGGTGGAGGCACGCATACATAGGTTAGTAGTAGGGGTGTGCGATGCAAGAGAGGAAATGGCCAGGGTTCAGCTGGATTTGAACCTTCAGATAAAAGAACTATAGTTGAAGGTGCAACCTTTAGCTCCATCGAAAGTTAAGGAACAATGCACAACCGCGATCACAACAGTAATGGCGGCGGCTAATAGTGCAGTGACATACTACACAAACCTGTTTGAGCAGTCATTCGAGGTCCTCACCACCCTGTAGTAGGAAACAAACATAGAGCGCCTAGAGGCCGAGGTGGGCAAGCTACAAAAAAGATACAATGATGTAAAAGGGACTATGTAAATGGTTTCCCTCACACAGAGTCTCTTGAGGATGCAGTAAGCTAAAGCGCTTAAGGAGCAGGTGGATGTTGCTTAGCATAAGGAAGTAGCTTTGAAGGCATGACTACAACTATGGATCGGTGAGGTTTATACCATTACAACCTCAATTGAAGAAAAGATCGTGCAGCTACAAGTAACACAGGAGAGGATTCAAGGCATAAGTTCAGCCACAACGGTCACTGAACAACACATAGATGATGTACAACAAGCACTTTCTTAGTGCGTTACCAAAATTGCAGCGATCCAGTTAGAGCTGTGAGGTCTTTGTGAAAAGATCTTCGCATTGATAGAGTAACTTGAGGGCGAGTCACGATGTTTGTCTTGCGGGCTTGTTGGGTGCAGGATCCGCTAAGGGATGTTTTGGGGCTAGAGCCTAGATTTTGGTAAAAAATTGCAATTCCAATGTAAACACTCTCCATTTCATGTGCGTGGAGCACGTAGTTTGTTAAAGAGTGATAGGGTTGTCTACGCTTAATTTTGTTATTGAAATATTGACTGTACAGATCTACCCATATTCTACAGACCATGGATTTTATAAATAGAGTGAGGCTCTAAGTAGTTTCATAGCATAATGAAAATGAAGAACATATGATGTTTGTGATATAGATTTGAAGTGTAAAGTCTAGTTTTGGGTCGTAGATTAGGAGAAGGCTCTACAATTGAGTGCGTAGAGGCCTAGTAGTCCATAGCCGAGTGCACGAACACCTGTAGCTAATTGTGCATGGAATGTTGAGTCTGTAACAGTTGGAAGTATTAATAAAGAGAAGCTTCCTATCATTTATGTGTATTTATTTCCAATTTTATGCATCTGTTATCTTGGGTATGAAATTCACTTCTAATACTTATATGATGCACAAATGTGTATAATTATATTGATTAAGTGAATGCAAGATAGAATATTTGTTTATATGAAGCTAAATAAGATCTGTTAATAAGATAAGTAAGATACATGGTGTAGTTTGGGGAAATAGAGTAGTTCGTTGCCATAGTAGCATGAAAGACGATTGTAACAGATTGCGAAGGTACTAATGGTTGGAATAGTGTGCAAAGTGACCTGTGGGAAGGTAGGCATAGTTGGAATAAACTTACATCACAGACATCTCAAGGGTGCGGAAGCTTGGTTCCAGCATCCCCCCATATTGCCTCAGGTGAGACATTAGTCTGCACTCTGCGGGTTGACGTCGAAAGGGTCAATAGTGTAGGGATTTGTTTGGCTAAATAAATATAAACATGGGTCAAGCCCTAATAAGCCAATAGTGGGTGTGGGCACTACCATAAAGGTTGAGCTCAACAATATCAAAACAAAAACATAGAAAAAAGTGCATCGAATAGGCCATCTCTTTTGAAAATTGTTGTTGTGGAAGAATAGAGAAAATTTGTGTCACTGAAACTTTACAATGTCGATATCTTCCTAAATATGAAAAAGTGAAGAAAAATAAAACAATGAGAATTATAAGATGAAGGGAAGAAGACTTGATAAATCTCATATGACGAGAGTCTTAAATAAGGGTATCACCACAATAACCACGAGGAAGAAAAAAATTACTTAGCAAGTTTTGTAGTCACTTACGTAAGCAAGGAAGGAACCACAATAGCCTTTTCTTATTCTATGCAACTCAATTACAAGGATTAAGTCAGAACAAGACCTATAGAGTAAATTTTCTAATGAACATAAGAACATGTCAAGGTAATTAGGAAATCACCTCACCTTGGCAGCTTAAATATCAAAACCCTAGGATTATAAATCAAGATGGAGCACAAAAAAAAATCCACACAAGAATTTATGAGTACGTGTGTGCAATAATCGAGATAAAACCAGTAAGGAGAACTGTAAATTGAAATGAATAGGTTAGGAAAAGACGAAAACTTCTACTCACAATCCTATCTACCAATAGTATCTACATACGTAAACAAAAATATAGGGCCTCAAAAGGGCTGAGAGATATTGTAGAATTGTAGTGTGGTGTCCTTGCCCTGTAAACCAGTTTGAAAAATGAAATGTGGTTGACAATCAAATTTCAATGTTTTAATTAAACCTAATCACTCCTTAGCATTAGATATAGGGTTACAATCCAAAAATATCCTCAAATGAAGTGACCATTACATGGAATGGATGTCGTGGCATCCAACCACAATTGCAAATATTGTATATCAAATTTTGCACTTTAAAATATCTATTTATTTTGAATTTTGAGGTTTTTTTTTCTTAATTTGTTCTCAATGTGATTTTGTAAAGTAATTTTTTGAAATTATAATTTTAGATTATATGAAATATTGTGACACTAAACATGGCCTTTCATAATTGCGAGAAAAAACCTCTATCATCTTGATTTTGATGACTTAATCATACGTAACAATTATGACTTAGTCGAAATTATGATAAACATAAGCACCAAAACAAAAAAGAATGACATATTTCTTAGCCTTTGTGACAATATGGGTTATACAGTTAGACTATATCATCACTATTTAGTCTTATATGTAGTAGTACCAATCCATTTAGCCTAAATTAAAATATAACCATAATTCTTTGACAAAAACTAAATTACTATAGTCCAAACCATCGTACACCATAAAAATGCTAAAAACAAAAACCATATAATAAAAACCACCCGTTCATTCCTTCAAAATTCAAGAGGTCTTCCACTCAATTACTTGGTTGACACATTGAATGAAAACCATGTAATAAAAACCACCCATTCTTTACTTCAAAATAAAATAGGTCTTTCTCTCAACTAGTCAGTTGAGACAATGTATGATGCATGTAGATAACAACGAAAAACATTTGACTCATACACATTGTACACCCACTTCTTACTTTAGTTCTATAAAAAAAATCATGAAGTCATAGAACTACAATATTGTAAGACCTCTTGAATATAAGAGAGTAGATATTTTTATTATCTAAATTAAATAATAGAAAAGTTCATAAAGGCATTTCCTCTTCAATAGTCCAAGCTAACAAAATATCACAAATTAAATGAAGAGGAATCCAAAGCACCTTCAAATATCCAATATTCTATATTTCTAGAAAAATACCATGTTATAAGTAGTAAATCCTTTACATTTCATCGAAAAATATGAAATTAGAAGTACCCATTACTTTATCTATCTATGTAGAAAAATCAAAGTACATAAAAAAAAATATGGACATAAAAAATAAAAGAAGCAAAAATATTTTCCTTTGTAATGGAATCTGGGTCACCAAAACATAATCCCATGCATAATGACTAACAGTAAATTAGAAGAAGAAATTAAACTAAAAAATTCAATTTGGCGGATGACAATAATTGTCATGGGGATTAAAAAGCTTAATAAATAATGAATTTTTTCATCTCACATCCTTCCGACTAAAGGAAAAATAATTATTTTTCTTGTCCTATTAAGATGACAATTTTTTCAAAAAGACCAGTGTAGAACATTTCAAGTCTCAAACATCGAGAACCATATATTTTAATACACTAAATTTATAGGAAATACAAAATTTTATTTATATTTAAACCATAAATTTCGATAAATATTTTGTGAAAATTATTGAATATTGAACTAATAATTTTCCAGAGAAATTTTATACTACAAAACTTTTGGGACGACTATTTTCTAATATAGATCTAGCATAATTATGTAACAAAATTAAGTGAACATGCATGTTAAATAGAAATAAAGATGTAACACAAATTTAGATAATAAGTTGAATTTACATAAAGCCAAACAAAAGTGAGATAAAGATGAGTAGATGAAAACAATCTATATTTTCTTTTTACTGAATTCAATTATACATAAAATATGTACAATATAAATTAATATTGGTAAGATAAAATTACATTTTTAATAAATAAAATAAAATCAAAATATTTAATAAGAGTGATAACAATATATGTTAAGTTTCACTACCACAACTGGTTGAGGATGAGCCTCATTAGCAAGGTGACCCATGATCAAACCTAATGGGGGTGGTTGTACCTTGTGCTAGGGGGAGGAGGCATGCTAAAAATTGCAGTGAGCTAAGGTTTGGTGTGGCCGAAGCTAGGTGTGATGCTTGGGTGACTTTGACAAATTAGATGTCCCTCGGGCGTGGCTCCTGAAGCCACAGGTCAAGCCTGAGGATCATAGAGAACTTGACAAACAAAAAAGAGTGACAATAATATATAGTAATAGTTATTCACATTACTTATACAAAATAATTAGTACATTATTTACATGCCTTTTATACTTTTATTTTCAATTCATTCGACCTACTTACACAACCTTTTTTCTAGAAAATGTTACAACACTATCATATTTATTTCATTTCACCAAAATTTATATTTGGGATGCTGCTAAAAGTGACATCTCTTATTATTCTCTTTTTGGGATAAATTTTCATGCACATGTGGATAGGACCATATTGCTCACATTCCAAATATATCTCAACTTTAGTTAGGTTTCACTCAAGGGTTTAGGGTACTATCACGAGCCAAAACACATGTATTTTTATTCAACTCTTTTGAGAAATGTTCTAAGACAGGGTATGCTATATTTATTGGATCACAATAATGTCTAAATTTGTTAAGCATTTTTTTAGACATCCCTCACTAGCTTTGGTATTCACAACTTCTTCCCATAGGAATGATAGAAAATTTGTTACTAGAGGTATCACTTTTTCTCTCATTATGGTGCTTCTAAAAGGTTTTAGTAGACCATCACTAAGCCGCTTTCCTCAAATGAATATATATCCAAATGACATTTAGTTTCACCGGCTATGATATAAGTGATAACTTCAGACTTGTAATGATAACATTTAGGAAAAATTAAAAGAAGAGCATTGTAGGTATTCAAAGGCATTAACAATTTAAAACCTTTAAAATAAATGTTGTGGCTTTTTGTTTAGGTAAGCCTTATATACTTGTATCATATTCATGTAATATTAATAATATAATTTTCATTTCATACCATGTAAATCATAAAGACCTCACATAAATTTCTCTAGTGTCATTCAATCATGTGTTACTAAAAGATTTGATTGGATTGACCAACTGTCTAAAATGTAATGTATCCATGATTATGAGTCAACATTTGATGTTTCAGATAAAATTCATAAATAGAATTCACACCAGGATGAAATAAATCATACTTACTCTATATACAAAATGAAGTAATTATATAATAATGAATATGTAATGATATGGTAGGAATCCACTCTGTCCTGATAGTCCGAGAGTGAAATCACAGAAGAAAAAAAAAGAGAGAGAGAAACAATCATATCATCTATCTAATCCAATCAATGTGGATGAAAAAAATGATAGATACATCATAGAGGAAGATGTATCCTACAATCTAAATAGCTCCAAAGATAGCCATATTCTAAAAACTAGTGGCAGGGACAACTCTGTTTTTAGGATTGTTTCGTGAAGTGGTGGCTAAGCCATGAGCCATGTGAGGATATAACCTAGGTCTTCTAACTAAACCAAATCTATCCTTTAATTTAGTTATAATAAGAAGAATGATCCTAATTGGATCCATCAAAGATTGGCAAAGAACCATGACTATATCAGATCGGGACGAATCTCTAGAAATTCCAAAAACAACGATCAAAAACACCCTGAACTAGTGGCAATGGTAGCCAATGTGGAACGATGAGGACCTCGATCAAAGTGCGCTGACCGAGGCCCATGGAGACTGCGCAGGAGGTCAAAGTAGCCCATGGGAGCCCCGGATTGGGAAAAGGAGGTGATTTTTGATGTGTGATATCACATGCTGGGCGAATAGGCCCAAAATGGGGGAAGCTTGAGCACTTAGACACATGGTGAACCAGAGAACCACGGGTGAAAAGGAAAAAGCACATACAGGAAAAGGCAGGACCCGTGCTCTAGAAACCAGTGGTATTGATTGAGGCGTCCTCAAATGGTAAATGATTTTGGAGAAAGCGGAGTGATTCCACTCAACGAATGATGCATGGCAGTAGAGGAGAGAGAAAACCACCATTGATCGCATGTTATCGATCAAGCAGGTTAACCGCACGGAACGTGCATATGATTTTGGATCTGGGGAATCCAAATCAGACGACTAAGATTGTGCTTGATGGAGGAAGAGGAATAGATGAAGGATTAAGCCGTGTTTGTAAATATTTGAGGTCTGTTTAACTGCCACAGTGGAGGAAGAATGCATCCACAATGTAATTGAAGAAATGAACCGATGAGCAGGCTGGCCCTGTTCGGATGGGGACATGTGGCCACTCCCTGAGCATTCATGCTGACATTGAATAGGGAACTCCAAGCACAACTGTAGAAGGTGAATCAATAAAGGCAGAAGAGGAACCGAACGCGCATGGGTTCGAATGACTAAAAGCCATGAACAACGAAACAAAATACACAGTTGGACGGTTGAACACTGAGAGACAGAAACCAGAGAAGAGGTAGTTAAGAGAAAGCAGAGAGAGACAGAGGGCCAAGCTGGCCAATGGTAGCATCGAGCACCAGAGAGCTTGAGAGGTTCAAGCCATCCCATAGAGGAATCTTTCTAGATCAAACATCACATTTGGCTCCTTCCACTGTAGACTAGAAGGTCATAGAGATGGTAGGTAGAAAAAGATTTTGTGTACTCCAGTGGCTTTGGGAATCCATGAAACCACCCTATCAAGAAAACCTACTTCAGGAGAACTCAAGTTGAGTCCCTGTATTGTAATTCTCTACTCAAAGACCTAATAAAACAAGGCCACCACTGAAAGCTGGACCGGTGACGTAGCCCTGGAGAATAGGGTGAACTCCTTATTAAAATTGCTTATGTCTTTGCGGTTGCTTACTGTATTTCTCTGTTGTCTTTCCATTTAAAATGTCTGTGTATTGGCAATCTGATTGATCCGTTGCATAAATAACATAGAACACACACCAGCACATGAGTCTGTAATACCTTTTGTTAAATCAATCTTTAACCGATGTCACTCATAGGGTGATTATTAGATCAAAGAAAATAACATGTTTATAACTCTCAATTTACTTGATAATAACGCACAACTAAAATATGATTTAAAACATATTTAACATGCAAGAAAATTCTTTTCTAACAATTTACATAAATAAAAAAGAATGGAAGAATATTTGTTCTAGTGGCTTGATTGGGATGCTTCCAATGCTATTGGGATGCTCCTACTGGGCTACCCGACTGAGCTTACCTCCAAGTCAACTAGGACGAATTTCCTAGCCCAAGCAACCTCCACAAGTCCCCAAGCTCTTCGAGCCCAAGCCCTACCAATTGCAGTGTGTCTAAGTTAAAACCAACACTATCCAATAGATCCAAGTTTGTGTTCTATCCATTCCCCCCTTCTCCACATTCCTCCTCCCAAAATAAAATTCTCTAATGAAAAAAGAAAGAGAAAGGGTTTCCCCCTTCTCCTATCATCCTCATTCCCTTTATGTCTATTCTTCTCATCTACCTTAACCACTTACCGTTAATTCCGTGACTACCCCCCATCCTTTTAATTTAATGACCTTAAATTTCCTTTTGATATCTTATACCAAAATAAATTTGAGAAAACACCTTGAGAACGGAATACTAGTATTTAATTTATAATTAAATTGGAAAACCTTGGAAATTGAAATAATTATATTTGAATTAAAAATAAATTATAGAAGACCATATCTTATCCAAAAGTAAAATTGGGAAGATACTGTGGGAATTGAAACATGGATATTTAATTTATAAATAGATTAGAGAAGACCATATTTCATCCAAAAGTAAAATTGAGAAGACACCTTGGGAATGGAAATATGAATATTTAATTTAGAAATAAATTGGAGAATACCATATCTTATCCAAAAGTAAATTTGAGAAGACACCTTGAGAATTGAATAATAAAAAATAATAAAGTCATATCGGTAAAATAAAATTATAGATTCACAAGTGTAGGTATATACAACTAATACTTAATAATTGTAAGTAAATACTTTGAGGTCAATTAAACACTCATCAAAATGATGATGATAGGATCAGGTAGGGAATTGCAGGAAAAGTGGCTAGATCCTAGAGTTGGATCTGTGGGAGATGAAGCTGAGTTTGATGGGGTGGTGACTTTAGGAGGAGGGGATATCATAGAAGAAAGATCTGGGGTAGTCATATGAGGAGGAGATATTTCTGATGGTGTTGTCAAGGATTAAATTGATGATGAATTGGGTGTTGCTACTTTGTGGGAAGGTGTGGGTGTGGGCGCTACCATAAAGGTTGAGCTCAAAAAAACCAAAGCAAAAACATAGCAAAAAAATGCATCGAATAGGCCATCTCTTGTGAGAGCTGTTGTTGTGGAATAATAGTGCAAATTTCTGTCACTAAAACTTTACAATGTTGATCTCTTCCTAAATATTAAAAAGTGAATAAAAATCAAACAATGAGATTCAGAAGATGAAGGGAAGAAGACATGATAAATCCCATATGACAAGAGGCTTAAATAAGGGTATCACCACAATAACCATAAGGAAGAAATAAAAATTACTTAGCAAGTCCTATAGTCACTGCATAAGCAAGGAAGGAACCACAATAGGATTCTCTTATTATTTGCAACCGAAGGATGAGGCTTAAGTCAGAACAAGATCTGTAGAGTAAATTTTCTAATGAACATAAGAACATGTTAGGGTAATTAGGAAATTACCTCACCTTGGCAGCTTAAATATCAAAACCCTGGGATTATAAATCAATATGGAGCACATAAAAAAACACACATAATAATTTGTGAGTACCTGTGTGCAATAATGGAAAAGAAATGAGTAAGGAGGACTGTAAATTGAAATGAATAGGTAAGGAAAAGAAAAAAACTAAAACATTGTATTTAAGAAAGCATATTAGTAAGATGCAAGTGATTTACCTCTACTATGGTAGCAAAGACGAAAACCTTTGCTGACAGTCCTATCTACCAATGGAAACTATTGTATTTCGTGGCATCCAACCACAATGCCAAGTATTGTATATCAAAATTTCAACTTTGAAAGATCTATTTATTTTGAATTTTATGTTTTTTATTTTTTTATGTGATTTAGTAAAGTAATTTTTTGAAATTATAATTTTAGATTGGCTGGAAACTTACGACACCAAACATAGTTTGTCGTAATTGGAACAAGCCAATTCTATCATCACAACTGTGACGACTTAATCATACGTCACAATTATGAATCATAGTCAAAATTTTGATGAACATGAGCACAAAAACAAAAAAATGACATATTTCTTGGCATTTGTGACAATATAGGCCATACCGTCATACTATGTCATCACTATTTAGTCTTATATGTAATAATGCTAATTCATTTACCCTAGATTAAAATATAACCATAATTGTTTTTGACGAAAATTACAATACTATGATCCAAACACCCTACATCATAAAAATGAAAAAAACAAAAATCATGGAATATAATCCACCCATTCTTTCCTTCAAAATGCAAAACTTCTTCCACTCAGCTACTTATTTGACACAATGTACGATCCATGTAGATAACCATGAAAAAAATTTGACGCATACACATTGTACAACTACTTCTTACTTTATTTCTATAAAAAGAGTCACAGGAGTACAATATAGTAAGACCTCTTGAATATAAGAGCGTAGATGTTTTTATTATCTAATTCCCACATTATACATCCACTTCTTACTTTACTTTTATAAAAAGAGTCATAGGAGTAAAATATAGTAAGACCTCTTGAATATAAGAGAGTAGATGTTTTTATTATCTAATTCCCACATTGTACATCCACTTCTTACTTTATTTCTATAAAAAGAGTCATAGGATTACAATATAGTAAGACCTCTTAGAATATAAGAGAGTAGATGTTTTTATTATCTAATTCCCTTTTTAAGAAAGATATATATAATGTATTACAAATTAAATAATAGAAAAAGCTCATAAAGACATTTTCTCTTCAATAATCCAAGCTAACAAAATATCACAATTTAAATGAAGAGGAAACCAAAGCACCTTCAAATATCCAATATTTTATATTTCAAGAAAAATACCATGCTATAAGTAGTAAATCCTTTATATTTCATCGAAAAATATGAAATTAGAAGTAGCCATTACTTTATCTATCTATTCGGAACAAGTAAAGTACATATTTAAGTAAAAAATAAAAGACGCAAAATCCTTCGTAATGGATAATTTAGTGTTAGAGAGTTTCTTTGGAACCTTGGTCAGGAAAAAAGAATCCCTATGCATAATGTCTAAAATTTAATGAGAACAAGAAATTAAACTAAAAAGTTCAATTGGGTGGAATCGATGAGAATAATTGTGAGGGATTAAAAAGCTGAATAAATAATAATTTTTTTCATCTTGGACCCTTACGACTCAAAGAAAACTAATTATTTTTCTTTTCATATTAAGATGTCAATTGTTTCAGAATTTTTCACAGAGACTAGTGTAGATCATTTCAAGTGTCAAACATCCAAAATCATGTATTTTAATATAGTCAATTCACACGAAACACAAGATTTTGTCTATATTTAAACCATAAATTTTGATAAATATTTTGAGAAAACTATTTAATATTGAATTAATAAATTCTCTAGAGAAATTTACACTACCAAAATTTTTGGTATAACTATTTTCTAATATAGATCTAGCATAATAATGTCACAAAATTATTAGTTAACATGCATGTTAAATAAAAACAAAGATATAACACAAATTTTGATAATAAATTGAATTGATTCACCTTGTTATAAAGCCATTAAACGAAAATGAGACAAGATGAGTACATGAAAACAATCAATACTTCTTTTTTTATGTAAACACTATTGTTTTATATGTGATAGACCAATAGCATCAAATTTTTAGTGCTAAATATTGCTTTGATTAACAATGCTACACTGACGTTTTGGGTGCGTTCCATATGACCATGTAAGTTCAAGAAACCTATAAGAATATAGTGAAAATAAAAGCTTTTATATGCATCACACTTCGTTTGGGTGTTTGGTTGATAAAAACCATGAATTTTTCTCACACATATACAAATGATACTTTATGTGAAATGTAATGAAAATTAAACATCACATTTCTAAAGGGAATTCTCTTAATATAGAGGTTAGGAGCATCCCAAGAATTAGATTTCCATTATTAAAATATAGTAAAATCCATGTCATCTTACCTGAACTATGCCTTTATTTATTGAAATAGATTCTTGCTATAATGCCAAAATGGATAATAGTTCTTTAATTCTTGTCTAACAAAACTGATGGTTTTTAAGTGCATGGAATGTTCCACCTAATGCATATGCTTTTATGCAAAGAGAAACCTTTATATATATATATATGATAGTGATATCTTGATGTCTTGTTTTTATTAGAGTATATTGATAGTAATATCTTGATGTTGTGTTTTTATTAGAGTATATTTAATATTATTCAATACTATTTTTTATATTAAGGATATTTGGGATTATTTTCATATTAAATATAAAATTAACGTTATGCTTCTCCCACCATTATAAAATTAGTGTAATTTATTTTCATTAAATATATATCATAAATAATTAGAAAATTCCTTATTTTTAAATTTGCCCTTAACTAAATCTTCAATAAATATAAATTAATAAATTAGATTATTTTTATAGAAATTTTTAACAATATAATTATTTAATAAAAATAATATGCATTTTAAAAATATATTGCCTGCCTAACTAAACAAGAATGACTCAAACATGAAACTTCATATTTGAGAAAACAACAAATATATGATTAAATAATCACTTGAATCTGAAACATTTTAATTATTATTAACCAATACCAATACATAATACATGAATAACAATTGTTTCACTTCATATATCATTATCCTCATCCTCACGATAGAGTAAACAAATATGTTATGAGGACGATGTTATTATTATTATTCTTATTACATTATTATTAGAAGGAAGGCACACAAAATAAACCACATAAATTGAATTTGTAGGAGACGAGAATTAAATCCCATTCCAATCAACTAGCATCCCATCTGGGGTCTACATCTTGCTCAATCTATGAGCTATTGATGACAGTGCACTTCCAACGAATTTCTCCCTCGTTTCGTGTCAATTCAATGATCATTCACATACTAACCATGGCAGCGGTAAACCTTTCTTGCCACATATCGTATATTAGATATTGTCAATGGTTTCAGGAGTATAAGTATCCATGAACACGGTCGTGATGTTGTTGCAGGGGCTTCATTAAGGACACTTCTTCTTCAGTAGGTCAACAAGCATAGGATCAAGAGATGGGTTCATCAGAATAGTGTTGCTGAAGTTGTAGAGCTTGCTCACGAATGAAGTGCAATGAGAGACACCAATTGAGTGTGCTCCTGCATGAATAGAACCACTCATGGATGAACATTACAAATTATAGTGATGAACATACAAATTACAATATTTTTACTGACCATTTAAATCTTAATCCCTAATATGATATGTGGTTACTATTTTACTCTAGTGTATTTGATCTTATTGCAATGGAAGATCTTACTTCACAACCATAAATATACCTACATCAATACGTTCACAAAAAATTGTATGCACCTCGGAGTATAACCATGTCCTTCTGGGATAGACCTTTGGATGGAAACCTCTGCGTCAACTGGATAACATAGAAGGTAGGGGAAGGTATATTTTTGGTGACTTATGAATCCAGTGAAATAATTCCATCCCTTCATCATAGAGGAGTTGGCTCCATGGTAACAAACTTGGCCTTTCCCAATCCTATGTGTCACACATAAGACAATTTTCTCCTCTTTTGGCATTACTAATCCCTATCCTTCTTAGAATTCTTAGAGAATTTCTTAGAAAGGAATGATAACTCAATGATGAGCCCTATTTTTCTAGTCTAACATTTTTTATCCTTGTCCTAAACTTGTTGTGGCCGCAACATCCCTTAAATGGACTCAATGACAAGCCCTAATTTTCTGGTGTAGCATTTTATATCCTTGTTATAAACTTGTTGTGGCCACAACATCCCTTCAAATTTTCCATTGAAATTGTTTTTTCATATCCTACATTTTAGGCATTTCATTATAGACCATGGGATTGTATAAGTAGAGCAAGGCTCTAAGTTACAAAAGAATCAATCTAAGAAGTTTGACGATGAATACTTGAGTCGTCAGTGTAAAGTCAACTCTTGGGTCATAGAGTAGGAGAAGGATTTGTAGCTGAGTGTGCAGAGGCCTAGTAGTCCGCAGTTGAATGCGCGGACCCCTGTAGCTGAGTGCGTAGGGAAGGTTGAGTCTGTAACCGTTGAAGCATTAATAAAGAGAATTTTTATATCATTCCTGTGTATATATTTATTGTTTTCTGCATTGAATGTAGTGGGTATAAATTACATTTCTTCTATTTATATGGTGCGCGAACATGTATGAATATGTTCAATAAGTCAATGTAAGATCAAACATCTATTTATGAGAGGTTAACTAACCTTAGTAAGAAGATAAGTAAGATCAACGATATAGTTTGGGGAAATAGCGTAGATCACTGCCATAATAGTGCAAAATCACCTTAGTCCCTGGTTAAGGCTACATGAAGGATATTATAACATACCATGAAGGTCTTAGAGGTCAGCACAGTGTGTGAGGTGACCTGCGCAAAGGTAGGCACAGTTGGACTAAATAAATCACTTAAACATCTCAAGAGTGCAGAAACTTGATTCCAACATCCCCCCATACTGCTTTAGGTGAGACTTCAGTCCACACTCAACGGGCTGATGCCGAAAGGGCCTGTAGTGTATGGATTTGTTTGGCTAATTAAATTTGAACCTGGGTCAGGCCCCATCAAGCTAACAAATGATTTCGTTGTTGGGACTAGAATCTGCATGGAGATGTCTAATGTCATATCATTCGAATCCAACTAAGAAGGAAATTGAAGGATGGTTGGATAGAAGAATTTATGAGTTCGCAGTGTAGGAGAACATGAACCCACGACTGACAAAAGAAGAGTGGTTAGATTGCTACCTATACACAGAGATCCATGAAATCTTCTTCATGTCTTTCACTTGAGCTATACAAGTGAATAATGAAGCTAGCAGGGCATTAATTACTGATAATAATTCTTTACTATGCCCTTTAAATTCCTTCAAAATAATTTTTCAAACCAAGCTTATGCAAAAATTAAAAAAAAAAACTACACACCTTTTTTCACTTTGTAGGAGCTTGATATTGAATCTGATGTATCTCTGTAATTTCATATCATCCAGTTCTAAAATTACGACCTGTAGTAGCCCTTTGCATTCTATTTCCAATGCCACCAATCTGATCCAAATTGGATTCTCCAGGGAAGATTTATGCGAAATCTCGCACAGTGACCTGATTATAGACTAGTTTAGTGGAGAAAACTTGTACGACATGCCATGTATCACTGTTTCGACCTTTGTCTCTAAAAAATATATACAAGAAACTATTATCCATCCTCCTTTTGTACCTTGTTACGAAATTTCAATCCAATGCTCTGAGAGAAAGTTGTGACAATTTTTTGTAGGTCACATGTTTGGAATGTAATTCGGGAGTTTGCAAAAGGACAAACTTCCTCAGATTATATTTCCGCAAATATAGTGCCAAAAACTGTGAAATTCAGACCCAAGGTTTAGTGTGATTTCTTCTCAAATGGGTTTTGGTTTTCACTTCTGAAACATTGTTGAACAAAATTTATAGTGAAAATCCCACGATGACCTATTTGGAGCAGTGAAACCCTAGAATCTAAAGTTGTGATACCAAATGTTATGAAACCAGCTCACAAAAGGATAGAAAAGATAGATCAATTCCTTATAATTCAACCACTTCGATGGGGCAACCTCATTTACATTACAAAAATGAATGATTCTTTGATGATTCAATTGACGAAACCTCCTTTATATATAGGAGTCTAAGGAGTCACAATATAACCTAGCCGACCTAACAATAATAATATAAAGGCACAAAGCTAATAATAGAGGGATTCTATGGGGCATAGTAATAAAAATATGGGGACAATAAGGGGACAACAATATTAATAAGGGATACAACTACAGTTGTAATGAGGTAATCACTAGCATTATAACGACCTAACATTTTGTGAATCTTACGAGATCAATGATGAAGATATTTCTTGTGTTCTTTTCCTCCTCACCCCTGAAGGTTGTGTTAATCAATGGTGTGATACCTTACCATTCGTTCATCCATTCCGTTCGTCATTTCCTCAGGGAGCTTCATCAAGCCTTTGATAGGTATAATTACCCATATTTTTATAAAATAATCAATCCCTTAAGAATGAAGCCTAAAAAATCAATTGAGGATTTTTCTGATCGATTCCCTCACCTTTGTTATGAAATTCGTGAAGAAGATATGAATTGGGATTTCTTGAAACACGAGTTTGAGTGCATGTTTCTTCTCTCCTTACACGGTGAACTTGAACCCTATGGTTTCCCTACTTCCCCAAGTCTTGTGAGCCATAAGACACCTCTAATTTTAGAGGAGGAACCTATTATTCCTTTTGTTCCTTATCCTCCTCCTTTCCAATCACGATTTGGGTGCCTACTTGTGGTGACTATGAAGTTGGTAAATCTAAAAATCAAATTCTTAGTTCACCTTCCCATTCTACTTCAGTTTGTCATGAATCATATTCAATGGAGGAAATCTCAGAATGGCTCATGAAGCCTAGGGAGAAGACTAACTTCCCCATTTCACAACATGATGTTATCATTCATAACTCTAGCCTCCAATATGGTCTTCATTTTTGTGATCCTCTATCATCTACATGCCATGACTCTTTGTAGTATGATCTCCTTGATCAATCTATTCTACCAACTGGTCTTTCACACTCTCTTGATTTTTGCATTACTAGTTAAAATTCCGACCAGATACAACAAAGTCACATTACATAGGCATAGGAGTGGGGAGGTGAAGATGCTTTCAATATTTCTTCTATTTTCAAAAATACTCCATGCAAAGATGATGCACTTCCATTCTTGGGTGATTTTCAATCTGCTAATCTTGGTAGTGAATCAAATGTATGTAGTTATTTCAATAAATCCATAACATTGAGTGAAAATCATTATAATGATGATGACTTTATTAATGTATGCGATCACGAATGCCCAGGTGCATCAGTTGATCGTTTGGCTTCTCATGAAGATTTTATTTTAGATCCAGAATCTGATTCAGGTAAAGAAGATTTGCATATCGAAAGTTCTTCTTCATCTCACTAACCCTTCTACTCTACCATCTATGATGCATCTACTTGTGACGAGGCTACTCCATGTTATTCAAGTCCAACATCTGATTATTTAACCTCTCAAATGGCACAATTTGGTGAGAGTATCCATGATGCAAATGAAAACAATCAAATATCCAAGTACTCTTCCCAACCCTCATCATCTCTTCACTTGCATGAAGACAACTCTTCAAATTAGCTTTCTAATGAAAATTCCTCAATTCATTTATCTTTGAATTTGTGATCAGAATGTTAAGTTCCTATAATTTATAGGATCTCAAGGTGATTGAGTATTTTATCTGAGGAATATTATATTGTAAATAATTTTCAATCAGCAAATGATTTCCAAACTAAATAAAATAGAGTAAAATATGAAAAAAGGGTATAAATAAAATAAAAAAGAGAGGAAAGAAACAAAAATATTGAAAAGAATAAAAGATAAAACCCCATCAAAAGGAAAAAGAAGATATAATATTGAAAGTGTTGCAAGTCTAAATGCCAGTACTGATAAATAGTTTTCTTCATCATTGATAAATAAAATTTGTGTGTAGCTTGTTCAAAATGCCACGATGACTAGTTATTTATTTAATCATACAATATAATCATGGTTAGACATGTTTAAATTTCCATAATTAGACTAGAGAATAAATATTTTCCAAACAATTTAATCTTGCTAAATCAGTAGTCAAGTATAAAATGACATTGATTCAATTGTTTAATCTGAATCAATAAATGAAATAAGTGATAGGATTTAGGTAGTTTTTCATTTTTTCATAAAAGGAAGAATGTGGGTTTTGTAGTCTATGTGCACGCCTTAGATAGAATAAAAATGTTAGTTTAGTTAAAGGTATGTAAAATAGTTGGTTTTATAAATATATGCCTATGTCTCTTTATCCTATGTTTTAGTGACAATGCAAAAAGAAAATAGGCACAAATGGGTAAAGTGTTTTCATAAATTTCATATTTCACCTTTATCTTAAGTTCAAAAGCAAAGCAAACAAATAAAGGCACATATGCAAAGCAAACAAATAAAGGCACATATGGAAAAATTTATTTTGACATATACGGTTAATCGATGCCGCTATCAGAGCATTGGAATCATCCATCCCTCATTATCCACAACCCTCATTCACTTTTGACCCCCATCTCCATCCTACCTTTACTACGGGTGGGGTGGGGGGGGGGTCTAAAAAGGCAGTTTCTCCTATTGGGCCCCATCCCTACATGGTTCCCTCTCTGAATTTTGCACCCCCTCCGATTGATACTACTTACCGCCCTATAACCCCTCTAAAACCACCTCCCCTTAATCCACTTTACTGGGTCCCCACTTCATCACCTCCACCACTCATATTGTGCCATGTTGCCTAGCCGTTATGCATTTAATTACTCTCCAGGAAAAATAACCCTTCGTCATTCAATTCGCCTTCCCAGGTAACTGTTCAAACTTAACAGTCCCATGCCACCTCCAACAGATTTCACCTCTCTCCCTTCAACAATATTTCAAAACATCTCCTTTCTCCCTTTCATTGGTCATTCTCTATAATTCACAGCTTTTACACAATGACCATTTTCAAAGCATTTCCTTGACCTGAACCAAATCAAAATTGTTAGCACTCTGTCTCTTTTCCCCTAACAATTCATTCAACTTAAAATGATTCCTGGTAAGCATTCCTTTCTCTCACTGTAATTATTCATTGATACAATCATGCCTCCAAATAGAAAAACCTAGGATAAACCTGTTAATCCTTTGATCCCTCCCTCCATTGATTTAGATCACATTCCTCCAGCCAACAGGGATTATCAGATTAGTTAAACCCCATTTGACTATGAGTTTCTACAGCTTTACTATTGGCTGGAAGACAAGCATGCAAACAAAACTGATGAAAATGGACTTTAGGATTCAATTATTCCCCATTAGATCTTCCCTCTAACGTTACAATCCCCTAAATTCACCATAAAATTTCAAGCCTCTTATGTCCCTTCCCGAAGAGCTATCATGGCCCATCTAATGTCATCTTGTTTACAATTACATCCCAGTCTATAGACCAAATGATGTTATCTCCCCTCTGGAAAATAGTGCCACTTTCTCCTTAGAAACTCTCACCCAACTTTATCAGAAGCTTGATTTTGCTACTAGAGCCGAAATGTTTGAGATTTTCTTTCCTTAAAAAGCCTAATTAATTGATAAGAATCATCCATAGCCTTCATCTATCTTCCCTAACCAAGATAAACAAATTATATATATAATTTCATATATGTTTGGGTTATAATTTTGATCAATGGGTAGATGAGGCCATTTAAGTTTTCCTCTCCATATTTTCCACAAACACTAAACCATCCATTGTATTCAATTCCAGTCAATTCTTGGCTGGTAGCACTCATGCACAATTTTTGAAATTTCCCACATAGTAGGTGTTCAATTATAGTTCCATTTTAATCTACATGTTCCTTTATTATCAACCAGAAAAGTTTGATTTTGCAGTGCAGAAGGTAGATGACGAGGGAAACTAGAAGCAAATGATTTTTTGGACTTCATTTCTCATGAAAGAGTGGCAAGAATTCTCTTACAAGCAGTTTATTGAGGATTTGTTCACCCAGCCATGAACATCCTTAACATTTATATACAGCCCAGAATCAGTGAACATATCAAAAGTATTTTACATCTAATAGAATAGGCCAAGACTAGAGATTGGTATTTATACCAAAACTACATAGAAATCAGAGTTTATGGATGTGAATTGGCACCATACAAACTCCCCAACTACCCCCCCATGAGGATTTTTACCCTGGAATAAATCATACAAATGTTAAATTCTGATGAAATTCATTTTTTGGTGGCTAAGAAGAAACCACAGCTTCACATAAAGACACATGTGAGCTCATTTGTATATAATACTAGGACAACATGTGAAGAAGCAGACAAACTTCTTAAAGAATTGAGATTCATCCTGAGTTTTACAGGGTCTTATGACCCTTGGGGTGATATTTCAAAACTCAGAGTAGAAAACAAAACTAGTCCCTACATCCATACCTCAAGGCTTGAGATAGAAAAATATGCAAATTGGTTGAAATGGATAAAGAATACCTTGCAGGAAGCTGAAGAACAACTATTTTCTACTTCAAACTTATAGAATCCTACTTGTTATCACTTAGGCTTTTCCTTGGAAGTTATTAAGAAGGATGGCCCGAGGTAACCACAAACCAATCTTTTCGACTCAGGTTGTAGCCAACCTAAGTCCAGAGAGGGTTCTCTCTTTATAATTTAACCATGTTTGAATAATATTTCAGGCTAGTTCTTAATGTTCAAGGTTGCTTGTTTTGATTGGGTGGTGGAATTAAGAAGACAAATGGACAGAGAAAAAATTTAGGCCATTAGGCTATGGAGTCAATCAATAAAGGTTTAATTGGATTCGATTTATCACTAAGGTAAGATTTCACAGGGCAGGTTAGCAAAATAAGAGAAAATTTGTAGGTTTCAATGAATGGGAATTCCTAACCAGGGCTAAGGGCAATGATGAATCCTTAACCAGGATTGGGAAAGAAAGGAAGGATGGCCAGTAGCAAAGGGAAATGAATAATCATGTACTATGGGCCAAAGGGGGGATAAACTACGAAAGTAATGGGGCAATTAAGAATCCCCAAACTAAGGTAGTTTAGTAGAAAACAAGAATAAAGCAAACTGTTAAAAAAGAGAGCACTTAAGCTAATTCTGATGATATCATTCCTTGTTTTCCTTTAAGATTTTATACAAAACACACATGAATATTTCATAAGATAGAGAGAATACATTATTTAAAACATGAGAAAATGATACTTATTTGTTCCAATTGTTCACAAGAATTGAGTGAAATGTCCTCAGCTTTATTTCATAACGTAGTAAACCAATCTAGTCTTGAGTACATTAGCTCCTTATCTTAAAATAAAATGTGCCCAGAAATGCTTTTGCATCCACCCTAATTACTTCAATTTGTGAAGTATTTATACAAAATTTGATTCAAAATATCTGATAACTATATGAGAATTAATCTAGGAAACAAAAAATATCTTCAACACGAAGATAGAGATAGATGGAAATATGTTTGCTTGTTGTCCCTGCATTTTTGAACGTGCTGGCTGCTGGAATTCAAATTTGGATCTTTTAGTTGCTTTGGTAGTTATGTGTTGGTTTCACTCTTATCTTTGACCTACTGATACTCTTTATCTCTGTTGATTGATCCTGTATTAGCTACTTTCACCTGGTAGTTTTACCATGTAGATTTACTATAGTAAATTATCATACATTTTCCATAGTCGTCCACCATTCACTTTCTCATAATTTTATTCTATTCATTTTCTTGTAGATTTCATCAGCTTCTGTATATTTGGAAAAATTGGGTTTGCTGGTGAACAAGTGCTTGATTTCATATTCTATGTAGAACAGATTCTCCAAGCCATCATAAAGTACCTTTCCTATAGGTAATGCTTTTACTCCTGAAGGACTAGCTTGGATCCTGGCCTGTCTATTCAGTCTTTCGATGTAATCTTACTGTGTCATTAATTTGTCATGTATGACCAGAGGACTTGGAAGTCCTTTTTCTCTCGGGATGCCATATTTTAACATGAAACTGTTGATGTCTACTTGAATTCTTTGACACCTTTTCTCCAAATTAAGCATCAGGTTCCTTTTAGTAAGAACCTTTTTTTATCTCAATAATAGTTGCTATTATGTCTTGAATTTCTAGTTCATCCAGCTGGTACCTGTTTCTACCGTTCAAAAATTCTATCAACTCATTTGCTTCCTCAGGCTTTTCTTTGAGTTATTCTTTTGTTTTTTGTATGGCTTCAATGGTTGTTTTGACTAATTCATTTTGTTCAAAAATAACCTGAATGGAAGGCCAAATATCATTGATGGAATCAATGATATTGGCCCACATAATATCCTTCATATCTCCTAATGGCTCTTGTAATTTTAAGTCTTTTTCAAGGGCTTTAATCCTGTCTACCATCCCTTGATTCTTCTCGGCCTCTTCCCTCTACTGAATTTGAGCAAGTTTGCATTTGGTTTCTAAACTTGTTACTTGTTCTCTGAGCTTCTTCAGTTTTGTGGCTTGGATACTCATCTGCTCCATAGCATTAACCAATTCATTTGTTCTTTCTATTGTTATCCTTGAACTGGTTAATGTGCCTGTGGCTGAAATAGTACCTACCACTTGAAATGTTGTTATTGGTGGAAGTGTTGGTGCCAAGGAAGTTACCAGAGTGGACGGTACTGTAGTGGAAACTATAGGTATTACGACCTCAAGAGTGGTGGCTAGCTAACTCTGCTTAGACTGTATTGCATTTTCCAATTCTTTTTCATTTTCTTTTAATTCATCATTCAACTTAAGGACTAGGTCCTCAAGTTATTCCTCCTTTTGTTTTTCTATAACTTCAGTAGTTTGAGGATGGTGAAGAGGAGGGATCTTAAGATCCTTCTTCAGTGTAGCTATATCATCAATTTTATTTTTTATTAATTTCTCTGCTGCTTTGACATCCTTGGGATAATGTCCCAGCTTTATGATCAAGTCCTATAAGTAATTTATTATGGGCCTTTGGCCTAAGAAGAAGCCTTTTCTAATTGAGGCTATGCAGATGTGTTATGCAGTGAGTTCTATAATTGATGAGTTGTGATTGCTTTGTTGGTCAATGCAGAGTAGACCATTTCACCTGTTTGTTTATGCAACTTGATTTGGTAAATAGGATGAATGCCATTTTCCAAAACTTCAAAATTAGTTTTTAAATAGTCAACCATTGATATTGGTTGTTACATAGTTGGCTTGAGAAATATCATCTACATCTTGGCTTCCGTTTTATCAAAGGCTAACATCAGCCTTGTCTGGTTGGTAGGAGCCATTCTGAGATAATGAGCATAGGTTTGAACCTTCAGTTTCTCATTCCTTTCTTTGATCCCTTTATACCTTTCCTTGATATCCTGGCTCTTACAAGAAGGAGCCCTAAAGGAGGATACCTCTATTCTCTGTTGCCTTTCTAATACCTGGAACTGTGAGGTGGACGGTGAACCTCCTGAAGGGGAAGTGTGCCCACTTTCTGTGCTTTTTTCCACTGTGTTGTCTGTTGTTTCCTCAGTGTATTCTTGTTCTGCATATGGGTTTAACCTTTGCCTCTTAGAAAAAATTTGATCAATAGGCCTTCTAGAAGAAGTGGCCTCCTATATGTCTCCTTTAAGGTTTCTTTCCTCATTGAGAGGAGTCTACAAAGTAGGAGGACTGCTCATGATTTGTTCTCGCTGAGAAAGCTCCTCTAAGATTTCAAGTTGTTCATATTCTTTTTGTTGTTCTGAAAGCTCCTACTTTTTAGATGGCTCTGATTTTTCTAATTATTATGGCTATCCTGATGATCTTGGTTGGCTTGATGGCCCTGCTTCCTCCGAAGTCTATCCACTGTGTTCCTGTGACTGCCTTTGTGATGGAGTTTCTCTAGGCACCTGTACAAATAAGCCTTTATCAAGCCTCCTACCTAAACCTATCAATACATGGTCAACTACAATCTATGTACTATCTTGATCTATTAATGTTTTTTCCCTCCATTCTGATTGATTGGCATACTGTTCAACTTCTGGGATCCTATGGTGGATGTAAGGAGATAACTTATTTTTCTGTCTCCTATTACAAATAAAGTTGCGAGGATCATAGGTCCACATGAAACTCTCTTTTAATTTCAAACTTTGGAGGATTTCATCTCCCTCCTTTCCTGCTTCTCTACTGTTACAAATGAATGGGCTAAGATGATATTTTATTCTTAGTTGCGCCTTCTTCTTGGTTTTAACAAAATGCACCGCATCGGAATTGATCATTTTCCTATAGTACTCCAGAACAAATAATCTCATGGGGAGGTACTTTGGAATTTTGTTAGGTGGCAACTCACATCCATACACTCTAGTTTTTGTATGGTTTTGGTACAAATACCAACCCCCTACTTTGTATTATTTCGACAATTGCAAGACCCTCCTGATGTGCACACAGAACCTGAGTGGAGGGTTTCCTTGCAACATGGTTATCACAGCATAAACAAAGAGGTCCGTGAAGTCTGCGTAGGGTTATTGGGAATCATACTAATGAATTAGAGAAGTCCAGAAGATCATTGACCTGGGGTTTCCTTTAGTATCGAGTTTTTGGAGGACAATTGGAAACCTATCAGCTTGATAGTACAAGAATAAATGATATAGAACTGAGGAATATTTGAACACCCTTTCATTGTCCGACCTCATAATATCTCGACCAAGGTTGGAGAATATAGTCCATATATAATGAGGAGGGTCCTTCGGGATATAGTTCTCTTCTATGATGAAAATATGGAATAACTGGGCTACTCTGAATAAAGTGAGTGTAGCATATTTGTTCAGCATGTCTCCAATGGAGAGAGGGCTTAGGTTTTGGCATGACTGTAATTGAAGCATCTGGTTAATGGATTCAGCAGTGATGGTAAGGAAAATGGACTCGTCAGGCACTCTTACTACCCTTTGGATAGGGTCAAAGTTCATGTGGCAGTAACGTACAATTTCTGGGAACACATGCACCTTGGGAAATTGGTATTTAGGAAACCCTAACTTCCAAAGTCCAATGGAGTCGGCAAGGTTTAGGTACTGGTCTCTATACTTGCAGAAGGGTTTTAGGTGGGGAAGTTGAGACTGATGTGTCTTTTATCTGGAAATCCTTTTCTGCAAGAGGGAGGTCATCCAAATCTCTATGAGGAGTATTAATGGGCATAACGTTTAGTGAAATTGGGGCTTTCATCTTTGGTTCTTGTGGATTCAAGGAAGGGGGCAAACAATTTCAGGGGAATTGGACACAATTGGTTTATTTCAGAGTGTTTCAAATTTATCAGACAACGTAGCTTACTAAATTACTTAACTCTCAAAACAATTTAGCTCAGGTTTGGCATGAAAATATGTATTCTCAGGTGGAAATAGGGTAAATACATAGTTTCAGTCGTTGATATGGATTTAATGGCACTGGTGCACTGTTTGCAGGGAGCACACAAGTCTGCACAGTGGTATGGAGTTCAGTTGTTGTGGAAGGTTGATGGTTTGTAGCAGGTTGACAACTCAACCATACTATGTGCTTGCATGGATAACAAAAGTTTCTTTTCTTGGTACAAGAAAAGATAATGAGTATTTTTTGTTTTATTCTACAAAGTCAATGATTTTGGCAGTTATAATGGAAAGCGATGGTTGGTGGCAACTGGCAGAGGGGATGTTTTGTAGTGTAGTGAAGGTGGTAAGCAGGATCTATTGCACCACTTTTGAGGGCTTGGCAGTATTGGGAGAGGTCTTCCCGATGCCATTTATTAGGAAACACGTAGTGGTAGGGTGAACAATAAAACTGCTCAGATCAGGTGGCTAAAGGTCAGTATCGAAGTTTGTCCGATATGAGCAACAGCCGTTGGATCTGAAGGGGTCGAATCGTCTGGTGATCAGGAGTGTGATTTGATAGGGGAGTTAGTGGAGGGGTTCGACGAAATTTTATTACAAGTTAAGGTGGTTTAAAAATGTTGGGGGCGATGTGATTGGAGGAAGGTTAGTAATTAATCATAGTTTGATTAATTAATCCATTTTTGTAAGGTGGAGTGTTATGGATGTTACTCAGTCGCAAGTTGACTGATTAATCCATATAATTTATTTACTTAATATGGTTTATATTCCAAACCATCAGGGCGGGATATTTAACATATGGGATTTTAATTAACTATATGAGAAAGGGGTTTGTTTTTCGGGAGTTAAATATAATAAAATTTCAAGTATATTAAATGGAAATGAGAACAAATTGTGCTAAGTATAATGTATTAACATATTTATTCATGTATTTTATACTTACACATTATAACATAGGCTTAATGTTGTTTATGGAAGGGATGAATGCTTGATAGGGGTTGAAGTACTGGAACCTTATATGTTATTAGGCCGAGGGTCCGGTCCCTCTAGAAGTCAGAGAAATGCTCTGAGCCCCTTTAACTTAAAGTTTTAAGAACCTTAATTTTTGATTGTGGGAAATTAGTGAAAAGTAAAATGAATGGGGGCAAATTAATCACTTGACTTTGTAACTATTCCGTTGCCATCCATACATTAGAAAATTGATGATGAAAGAAAATAACATGACTTTACCCAATCATGCATCATAATTCTACAACCATCCAACTACTTACCCATCTACTCATCCTACCATTTTTTCTACTTTTTATTAGGGTGCACTTAAGCTAACAAACCCTTATCAAACTTTCCTTTACTTTACAATAGAAATCTATCTAAGACTATCCTTATTACATCCAAGGGCTTAGATTAAACTGTTGAGCTCCTTTTATTTCCTCTACCTATCTACTTATCTGCCAAGATTAAATAGTTTGCTCAGATTTTATTCTCTATCTCTAAGTAAAAAATTGAAAACATGAAATAGCGAAGTTTAAACATTTTGACTATCCATGGATTGTGCCAAAGGTAACAAGCTGCACACAATCTCTTTATTCAAAAAATAAAATAGTAGTGGAATTTGGAATTGCACACTTTCATGGTCTTTTTTCTTTTCCCTTGCGGTTCATTTTTCAACTTTTTGACCTTTTTACTTTTTTTCCTTGTCCTTTGATTTTTTATCACGACATACTCTCTTTACATTTTTTAAGTTTCTGATTTTTTACAAATATGGAAAACATTTTCATAAAGCAAAGGTATGAACATATTACATATTTAATTTCATCCATTCATATATTATGACACCTATTGGTATAAGAACATAATAGTGGCTCCACTTGGGAATGGAATTTTGTGGTGAAATGTCAAGAACTAGTACATCAACGGACTTCTGAATTTCTGTTTTTTTACTTTGCAACTTTCCTTTAACTTACTATTTTATTGACATTTATTGATAGTAAAACTTCAAATCTTGGGGCCTTCTATTCATGCTTCAACTCCATAGTTTACCATCCAATCCACACTGAACATTATGAAGGATATAGTATGTACAAGTAATTAATGGATCCAGTAACTAGGATCTAAATAATGCTTAAGCATTCAACCATTGACTGGTCCTCCTTATGTTTTTGCACCATCCAATTCTTTAGGAAAATAGGAATTATCTCCTCTGAAAGAATAAATGAAGGACCTTTCCATAGGAAGTCAAAATTCCAATGTTTCCCATTGTCTTCCCTTCTTGAGTCCCATTTCAGTAATTTGTCTCCTAGAAAGAAATATTTTGCCTTGGTTCTTTTATCGAATGCACTCTTAATTTTTTCCTGCACCACTTGGGATATGATATAGACTTGTTCTATGGTTTGTTGCAAATGAATAGTCTGGCTGATCTGTCTCTGAATATCATTGGGCTCAACTTGTATTTCTTGGAGTAATTTCATCACTGGAGTTCCCAAAGAAGATGGGAAGACAACCTCCATTCCATAAACTAGCTGATAGGGGCTTCTTCCAATAGATTTCTTTGTGGTTAGTCTGTCTACCTACAAAGCATTCACCAATTTCTTATTCCAGGTCTTCTTATTATCTTCCAATAATTTTTTGATAATATTGATTAAGCCTTTATTAGATGATTCTGCAAGTCCATTCCCCTAGGGGTAGTATGTTGTACAATGGCCAAGGGTTATGTGATACTTATGGCAAAAATCAATCATGTTTTTTTATTTGAAGGCTACAATATTGTCTATGACAATTTTATTGGGGCACCTAAATATGGATAGAATGTTGGCCTCAAAGAAAGCTATTATGATAGTATTGGTGGCTTGTCTTGAGGCTATGGCTTCTATCCACTTTGTAAAATAATATGTGGCAGTTAAGATCCATCTATGTTGGGAAGAGGAAGGGGGATGAATTTCACCAATGAAATCAAGACCCCATTTCTGAAATGGTGTTTCAGTTGATATAGGTTTCAAAGGTAATGGTAGTAATTTTCTTTTTCCTTCAAAAATTTGACACTTGTGAAAGGAGGTTACAAACTTTTTCACATCAGTAAATAGAGTAGGCTAGTAAAAACCAGCCCTTAAAATATTATTGGCTGTTGTCTTCCAATAGATATGCCCCCCACAGTCACCTGTATAAAACTCTTGCAAAATTTTATCAGATTCCTCTTTTAACAAACAATTTAACAAAATGCATTCATGATTTTTCCAAAATAAGGCATTATTAGTTATGCCAAACTTTAAAGATTTCATCTTTAAAAACCTACTTTTCGTTCTAGATAACTCTAGAGGAGCTTGAAGGTTTTGTAGAATGTATAATATGTCAGCATACCATGGTGAATTTGTAAAAGCCTGGCTAACCTATGGAGTCACCATCTCCTCTTCGTTATCTAGTTCTGCAATGAAGTTTATGTCTAGGGCTTGATAGTTTGATTCAGCCATTAGCTTAGCCAAACCTTAGCCTTTGATCAATTTGGTAGGTTTAATTTCTAAATCACACTCTAATATTGTAGCTATCCACTTTCATCTTTTTCCATGAGGTCCATTCTAAGTTAAAATGTATTTAACCACAACATTGGGAAGATAAGCTACCATATGTGAGTACAAAATATAAACTCTAAAATCTTTTATGGTTTTAACCAGAAAACAAGATTGTTTCTCCATTATGTTATACTTTGAAGATGCATCTCTCGAGGATTTACTGAAGAAGACTATTAGTTGTTCAAAACCCTGATCATTTTTCTGCAAAAGGACTAAAACAATGGTGTGTTCTAAAGCAAAAGAAAATATGATAAATTCCCTATCAAATTTTGGACTGATGAGGGTTGGTGTTTTTGTTAAGGCTAACTTTATGTCTTCAATTGAATTTCTAGCCTCTAGGGCCCATTTAACAATTGAATCTTTCTTTAGCATGTTGTTTAGTGATCTAATTAATTCAACTAAATTAGAGATGAATATCGTGAAAAAGTTTATCTTTCCTCGAAATGCTTGAAGTTATTTGATATTCCTAGGATGTGGTATCTGCAAAATAGCTTCAATTCTTGTTGGGTCAATCCTGATACCATGTTTGGAGATAATGTGGCCTAATAATTTCCCTTATTCTAACCCAATTTTATTTTTTTTTGGATTCAAAGAAATTCCGCATTTCCTGCATTTAATGAAGACCTGCCTAAGATGATCCAGGTGTTGTTGACCTATTTTAGGGAATACTGTGAGATCATCAAAGTAAATTACCAGGAAGTCATGGATTTCTTTGGCAAAGGCTATGTCCATTACTCTTTGAAAGGTGGCCCCTGTATTCCTTAACCTAATTGGCATTTTCACATACATGAAAGTGCTCCATGGAGTTGTGAATGTAGTCTTTGCCTGATCATCTGGGTGGACTAGGATTCGATTGTAACCGGAGAACCCATCTAGTAATGAAATTTTGGAGGAACCCACTACCCTCTGTAAAATGTGATCCATTTTTGGAAGAGGATAGTTATCTTTCAGTGAAACTTTATTCAGATTTCTAAGATCAATGCACAACCTATTTTTACATATTTTCTTTCGAGTAGGTAGTAGTTTAGAAACCCAGTCAGAGAACTTAAGAGGTTCTATGATTCCTACTTCATACATTCTCTTCATCTCCTTTTCAATAGAAGGCAGTAAAACAAGGTTGATTCTTCTAAGCTTTTTCCTAAAGGGCTTTTGATCTTCTTTTAATGAGATAGTATGTTGAATTATGCCAGTATCATAGGATTTTAGGTCCTCAGAACTCCAGCCAAAAACATCCTGGAATTCTTTCATTAGTTCCATATTGCGGCTTTTCATTGGGAGGTAATGATTTAGACAGTTTTATTAGTTCCAGATTCTCTTCAGATCATATATTACATTCCTCAATGTCTGATTTCAAAGGTTCCATTTTAGGCTTTTTGGGAATATCGTTTGAATTGAATAAGTCCTCCAAAGGAGTTAATCCTTTGGGTAGAAAATTGTCTTTAAGGTTTATGGCTTCAGTTTCATCGTCAATGACTTCATCAATTTCCATCTGTTTTAGGTTTTGAGTGTCGATTTTAGCAAACTTTGCAGGGTCAAATCTCTCTATCTGATCATCTTCTAGTTTGTTAATTTCTAATTCATTAGAGAAATCAAAATCTACTGCTATTTCAATGTCTATGTTGGTCAAATTAATTATATAAAGTTAAAAAGTTATTAATTTGTTGATCATTTTCGAATACTTTCCAATTCTTTAAATTGTCAGGAATGGAAGATCTGTGCCTAACCTCAACAATGTATTGATGGTTGGGCTAAAAGGGCATTTACAAGTACCAGCAAACATGGCTAAGCTGTGAGCCTGCATGTTGTGTTTTCTTGTAATAACAACAAGTTTTGTTTCTAAAAAGGTATTTAGTATCTCTAAGGTTGTTCCTCCATAAAATCCTAATCTAGGATCACTAGTCATATACAGAGCATTAATTTGTTTAATCACTAATTAATAATCTCCCGTGATAGCGACTCTAATGGCTCCTAACCTTTTAACAAATTTTAGACCTAACAAAAGTGATTCATATTTAGCCATATTGTTTGTACAATTAAAGTTCAACCTGTAGGCATGACCTTCTGAGTAGTCATTTTCTAAGTTGCAAATCCATAAACCTACTCCTACAACTAATTTGTTGACTGACCCATCACATTCAAGATGCCACATGATTTCATGCTCATAATTTTCATCTGGGGTAGAGGAATCCTTCTTGGCTAAGTTAACAAGATCATCTTTTTTATCAAATGTTTCATGAATTTGGATATTTTGATTTTCCTTCAATACTAAAATTTCTTTTGGTTCTACTGTTATACCACTTGATGTATCTTCTTGATTAGTTTTAGCATTGTAAAGTATTAAGGAATCAATATTAGAGTGTACTGAATATATAGGAAAATTCTGAGGTCTCTCTTGGGAAATCACTACATAATTCATTAAAGATTCCCTATAAAGTTTCTTTAGATGTCCAAATACTGAAATGGTAGCATATGACATGTCCAATTGTAGATATCCTTGGAGTTTAACACCCCAAGATCTAGAAAACAACATGCCATACTTGGGTGGTATGTCAGCAACAACTATGTCCATGAGAATGGTCTTGGCAGGGTATTGAACTAGGGAGACACAAATCTTTTATGAGTCCTGAGCATTTAACCTCACTTGAATCAAAGGAAATTAGATCCTTATAAGGCCTGGTGACATCCAAGTTAGGCTTTTCCATTACAGACTTAGGCATAAGATTGTGTGAGGCTTCGAAGTCGAGCATGAAATTGTGTAAGATTTTGTCGTGGATGTTAAGGCTGATGTAGAAAGGTGGTATCCCTCCTTCAATTGCCTTTCCATTAAAATCTGGTCCAAAAATTAACTCAGGTTGGTCATGAAATAGATTTACAAAGTCTTCATTTTCAACAAAGTTCAGAGATTTGTTGATTTGAGAGCTACAAGTTTCATGTTTGACCAATTCTGTCAGAGGCACTGAAATTTTGAGTTTGGCAACATTTGCTCCCAAATTAAAAGGTAGAGGGGATTTATCCATTTGAATGTTTTCAAATTTGGAGCTAGAGTTCTGAGTAGTGTGTTTTTCTTTTTCATTGTTAGGAGTATTTTCAATTGGATTTTGTAATATGATTTCTGGGGGTTGTTCCATTGTTCCCTTGAGGGGGACTGAAGTGGAAGGCTGCTCATTAGAAGGCTAGTTATCTATTACATGTTCAATGGTGGGACTAGGAGGATTTTGATGTGGTCTAGAAAGGATTTGTAAGGTTTTTGTAACTTGAGGATTTTTATTTGTCGCTTTTCCTATATTACATTCCCGAATGTCTGATTTCAAAGGTTCCATTTTATTCTTCTTGCGAATATCGTTTGAATTGAATAATTCCTCCAAAGGAGTTAATACTTTGGGTAGAAAATTGTCTTTAAGGTTTATGACTTCAATTTCATCATCAATGACTTCATCAATTTCCATCTATTTTAGGTTTCGAATGTTTGTTTTAGAAAACTCTGTAGGGTGAAATATCTCTATCTGATCATCTTCTAGTTTGTTAATTTCTACTTCATTAGAGTAATCAAAATCTACTGCTATGTTAGTGTCTATGTTGGTATTTACAAATTAATTATCTAAACATAGAAAATTATTAATTTGCTGATCATTTTTGAATACTTGCAAATTCCTTAAATTGTCAGGAATGGAAGGTCTTTGCCTAACCTCAACAGTGCACTCATGGTTGGGCTGAAAGGGCAGCTTACAAGCACCAGCAAACATGGCTAAGTTGTGAGCCTCCATGTTGTGTTTTCTTGGAATGACAACAAGTTTCGTTTCTAAAAAGGTATTTAGTATCTCTATGACTGTTCCTCTTTAAAATCCTAATATAGAATCACTAGTCATATGCACAGCATTAAATTGTTTAATCGCTAACTCATAATCTCCCAGGATAGAGACTCTAATGGCTCCTAACCTTTTAACAAGTTTTAGACCTAACATAAGTGATTCATATTCGGCCATATTCTTTGTACATTTAAAGTTCAAGATGTAGGTATGACCTTCTGAGTAGTCATTTTCTAAGTTGTAAATCCATACACCTACTCTTGCACCTAATTTATTGACTGACCCTTCAAATTCAAGATGCCACAGGATTTCAGGCTCATAATTTTCATCTGGGGTAGAGGAATCCTTCTTGGTTAAGTTAACAAGATCATCTATTTTATCTAATGTTTCATGAATTTGGATATTTTGATTTTCCTTTCATACTGCAATATGTTTTGGTTTTGTTGTTATACCAATTGATGTATCTTCTTGATTAGTTTTAGCATTGTAAAGTATGAAGGAATAAATATTAGAGTGTACTGAATATATAGGAAAATTTTGAGGTCTCTCCTGAGAAAACATTACATACTTCCTTAAAGATTCCCTATCAAGTTTATTCAGATGTCCAAAGACTGATATGGTAGCATAGGACATGTCCAGTTGCATAGATCCTTGGAGTTTAGCACCCCATGATCTAGAAAACAACATGCCATACTTCGGTGGTATGTGAGCAACGACTATGTCCATAAGTATGGTCTTGGCAGGGTATTGAACTAGGGAGACACACAAATATTTTATGAGACCTAAGCATTTAACCTAGCTTGAATAAAAGGAAAATAGATCCTTATAAGGCCTGGTGATATCCAAGTTAAGATTTTCCATTACAGACTTACGCATAAGATTGTGTGAGGCTCCTGAGTCCAGCATGGCATTGTGTAGGATTTTGTCGTGGATGTTAAGGCTGATGTAGAAAGGTGGTACCCTCCTTCAACTGAATTTCCACTAACATCTGGTTTGAAAATCAACTCAGGTTGGTCGTCAAATAGATTTACATAGTCTTCATTTACAACAAAGTTCAGAGATTTACTAATTTGAGATCTTTAAGTTTGATGTTTAACTAATTCTGTCAAAAGCACTGAAATTTTGAGTTTTTCCACCTTTGCTCCCAAATTGAAAGGCAGAGGGGATTTATCCATTTGAATGTTTGGAAGTTTAGAGCCAGAGTTCTAAGTAGTGTGTTTTTCTTTTTCATTTATTTTGAATTGGATTTTCTAATATGATTTTTGGGGGTTGTTCCATTGTTCCTTTGAGGGGGATTAAAGCAGAAGGTAGCTCATTAGAAGGCTGGTTATCTATTACATCTTCGATGGTGGGACTAAGGGGATTTTGATGTGGTCTAGAAAGGATTTGTAAGGTTTTTGTAACTTGAGGATTTTGATTTGTAGCTTTTCCTTTCTTAGGCTGGCTAGGCATTGATTTTTTATTCTAATCAGGAACATCAATGTTCTTCTTGCTTCTTAAGTTGTACTATTTATGAACCTCGAAAATAACAGAGTCATACCCTTGCTTATAGTCAAAAGATTCTCCTATTTGAGTTTCTAACTGTTGAAGCATGTATAATTCTTAGTCATCTTGAGTTAGAAAAACAGTTTCTTCATCGTCCAAGCCCATAAGGTTGATCTGTGTATCTATCTCAGGGTCTTGTTGATAGGAAGTCTCAGCATAATTTTCTTGGAAAGGTGGCCTAATGTTCTGATCAAGACCATTTTTACCAGTGTTTTGGTTCTGGTTTTTTCTAAAGTTGGTATTCCTCTCTGGATTAGCCTGTTGGTTATCCCAATGGAGTTTTCTTTCTATGACATCTATTCTATCCAACAACTTTTCCATTCCTTTAGCTAAAGCATCTATTTTATGATCAAAAGGTATGGTTTCTTCTTTCAAAGGTGTTCTTCTCTTGTTTCTGATCCTAGCTCTTTTGGATAGTAGGTTAGCTTCTACGTTCACAACTACACTTTACATGTCTATGAGCATAGGGGGATTTCTTTCCCTAACTTGAAAAGCCATATCTGTGTCAAATCTATCTGGAAACTTAATTAGGGCTAAACCAGGTGGAGGCCTAAGGTCAAGGGGGATTTCATTGTAACGTTATTAAACCTGGTACAATAGTCTTGTATAGTTTCATTTGGTCCCCTTTTAAGGTTCTCATATTCAGATAGAATTTGAAGGGGGTTCTTCTTCTTCTCCCACCTATTAAGGAATTCTTGGTGAAGGACTTCTAAACTATCTATGCTCTAAGGGGGCAAAGATATAAACCATGTTCTCACTTCTCCATCTACACTTTGGACAAAGATTCTCATTTGGACATCTACTATGTCAATCTCATTAAGTTCAAAATAATATGTCATTTTTTTAGTGTTCTATTGTGCTATGTATGTTCTAGTGCCATCAAATGAGGCAATTTCACTTTGATAATCTTCAGGTAAGGCACATTGAGGGGAAGGTATCACCAGGGGGCATATATGATGGCCATAGCTCTAAGTTGTACTAGATTGAGAATAAGAGTTGGGGTTACTGGCAGGTTCTGGACAACAAAGGGAGTTGGTGTAATAGGGGTAATAGGTGTTTGAGGGGTAGTGATGGGCTAATCAGGGATTGAAGGTATGAATGGAGATGAAGGATGATTTTCAAAGGTTTGGGGAAACGATGGTGATCTAAAAGATGTTGAGGCTATTTCAGAAAGTTTAGGGACTCTATCAGTGGTAAGGGATGACTAAGGGGAGCCCAGAAGATTTTGTTTAATTAACAGGTTGGCTCATTAGATTTCAATTTCTCTGGTGAATTCTGGATCTGGGAGTATGTCTAGAAGTTCACTATCAGTCATGGTTCCAAACAAAGAGAGACGGAAATAGTCATTAAAAGGGAGGTCTTCAAGGAATAAGCACTAAGCTCGACATAAATTTGATCTAAAAACAGGCCTAGGGCTTAGTGAACCTTCCTTCCATCTAATTATTCTCAGAATATGGTTGGGATTTTCAAACATAGTGGGGGGGATTTGGATCAGGGTTGGCTCTGCTATAATGAGTTCTCCCAGAAGCTAGATTTCGAGCTTTTATGATTATTTTTGTTTTTTATGAACTTTCAAGAAATAATTTCTAATAACCCTTTAAGATGCTTCAAAACAAAAATTTTAATTCCTCAAAGGTTTATTAAATTGAGGGTTTTGAATTCCCCAGTATGGTCGCCACTATGTTATCACTCAGTTTTTTCCTTAGAAGTTATTAAAGAAGGATGGCCTGAGGTAACCACAAACCAATATTTTAGACTCAGGTTTTAGCCAACATAAGCCCAAAGAGGGCTCTCTCTTTATATGCTTGAATAATATTTTAGACTAGTTCTTAATGTTTAGGGTTGCTTGTTTTGATTGGGTGGTAGAATTAAGAAGACAAATGAGCAGAGAAAATATTTAGGCCATTGGGCTATGGGTTTAACCTTGGGTATGCCCACTTTATGTCCATGTTTACACTGCATTACGTATTGTTTCCTCAGTGTATTCTTGTTTTGCATATGGATTTAACCTTTGCCTCTTAGCAAAAGTTTGATCAATAGGCCTGCTAGAAGAAGTGGCCTCATCTCTGTCTCTTTTAAGGTTTCTTTCCTCATTGAGAGGAGTCTGCAAAATAGGAGGATTGCTCATGATTTGTTATAGTTGAGCAAGCTCCTTTGAGATTTTATGCTGTTTAGATTCATCTTGTTGTTCTAAAATCTCCTGCTGTTTTGATGCCTATGCTTGTTCTAATAATTTTGGTTGTAATGATGATCTTAGTCGGCCTGATGGCCCTACTTGCTCTGAAGTCTGTCCTCTATGTTCTTCTGACTGCCTTTGAGAAGGAGCTTCTCCCGGAACCTGTACAAATAAGCCTTCATCAAGCCTCCTATCTAAATCCATCAATATATTCTGAACTGCAACCTATGTACTATCTTGATCTATTAATATGTTTTCCCTCCATTCAGATTGATTGGCACACTATTCAATTTCTGGGATCCTATGGTGGATGTAAGCAGATAGCTTATTTTTCTATCTCCTATTACAAATAAATATGAGAGGATCATAGGTCCACATGAAACTCTCTTTTAATTTCAACCTTTGGAGGATTTCATCTGCCCCTTTTCCTGCTTCTCTACTGTTACATATGAATGGGCCAGATGTTCTATTATTCTTAGTTGCGCCTTCTTTTTGGTTTTAACAAAATGAACCTCATCAGAATTGATCATTTGCCTATAGTACTCTAGAGAAAATAGTCTCATGAGGATGTACTTTTCCATTTTGTAAGGTGGCAAATCACATCCATATACTCTTATTTCTATATGGTTTTGGTACAAGTACTAATCCCCTACCTTGTATTGTTTTGACAATTGCAAGACCCTCCTGATGTGCACACTGATCCTCGATAGAGGGCTTCCTTGCAACATGGTTATCATAGGATAAACAAAGAGGTCAATGAAGTCTATGTAGGAGTATTGAGAATCATACTAATGAATTATAAAAGTCTAGAAGATCACCAACCTCGGGTTTCCTTCAGTATCGTGTTTTTGGAGGGCAATTGGAAACCTATTAGCTCGATAGTACAAGAATAAATGATACAGAATTGAGGAATATTTGAACACCCTTTCATTGTCCAACCTCATTAATTGATCATGCATTCTGTTAGCAATAAACTTTGCATAGTCAAATATGATGGCTGGTGGTTGGCTGAGAGAATAGATTGAGATGACATATATTATGATCTCATCGATGAATTCACTAGTGGTACATCCTAGTATACTGGAGATCATATCTATAATATCTCGACCAAGATTGGAGAATATAGTCCATATATAAGGAGGAGGGTCCTTTGGGATATAATGCTCTTCTTTGATGAAAATATGGAATAACTAGGTTAGTCTGACTAAAGTGAGTGTAGGATATCTATTCAGCATGTCTCCCATGGAGAGAGTGGTTAGGTTTTGGCTTGGCTATAATTGAAGCATCTGGTTAATGGATTCAGTAGTGATAGTAAATAGAATGGACTGGTGAGGCACTCTTACTGCCCTTTGGACAAGGTCATAGTTCATGTGGCAGTAATGTACAATTTCTGGGAACACATGCACCCTAGGAAACTGGTATTTAGGCAACCCTAACTCCCAAAGTCCAAAGGAGTTAGCATGGTTCAGGTATTGGTCTCTATACTTATAGAAGAGTTTTAGGGGGGTAGTTGAGGCTAATGTGTCTTTTATCTGGAAATCCTTATCTGCAAGATGGAGGTGGTCCAAATCTCTATGAGGAGTAGTAAGGGGCATAACATTTAGTGCAATTAGGGCTTCCATCCTAGGTTCTTGTGGATTCAAGGATTGGGGTGAAGAATTTCACAGAAATTGGACACAATTGGTTTATTTTAGAGTGTTTCAGATTTATCAGACAACTTAGCCTACTAAATTACTTAACTCTCAAAGAAATTTAGCTTGGGTTTGTCATGAAAACAGGGTTTCTCATGCTGAAATAGGGTAAATACCTAGTTTTAGTCATCAATATGGCTTTAATGGCACTAGTGCACTATTTGCAGGGAGTGCATAGGTCTGCATAGTGGTCTGGAGTTTAGTTTCTATGGGAGGTTTACAGCCTATAGCAGGTTGACAACTCAAATGTACTATGTTCTTACATGGAGAACATAAGTTTCTTTTCTTGGTACAAGCAAAGATTATGAATATTTTTGGTTTTATTCTGCAAAGTCAATGATTTCGGTGGGTATAATCAAAAGTGATAGTTGGTGCCAACTAGTGGAGGGGACATTTTGTCGTGTAGTGAAGGTGGTAAGCAGAGGCAGTAACTGGGATCTATCAAATCACTTTTGAGGGCTTGGCGATATTGGGAGAGGTCTTTTCGATGCCATTTATCAGGCAACACGTAATGGCAGGCTAAACAATAAAAATACTCAAATTGGGTGGTTAAAGGTCGGTATCGAAGATGGCCCAATATGAGGGACAACCGTTAGATCTAAAGGGGTTAGATAGTATGGTGATCGAGAGTGTGATTTGATTGCTGAGTTAGTGGAGGGGCCTAATGGGATTTTAATTACAGGTTGAGCTGGTTTAATGCCATCAGGGGTGATGTGATTGAAGGAAGGTTATTAATTAATCACAGTTTGATTAATTAATCCCTTTTTGTAAGGCAGAGGGTTATGGTTGTTAATCAGTCACAAGTCAACTAATTAATCTGTATAATTTATTTACTTAATATGGTTTATATTCCAAACCGTAGGGGTGGATATTTAACATATGGGATTTTAATTAACTATATGGGAAAGGGGTTTGTTTTTCCAGAGTTAAATATAATAAAAGTTAAAGTTAGTATGAAATGGAAATGAGAACAAATTGCACTAATGTCTTAACATATTTATTCATGTATTTTATATTTACACATTATAACTTAGGCTTAATGCTTTTTATGGAGGGGAAGAATGTTTGAAGGGATTTGAAGTACTAGAACCTTATAAGTTATTGGGCTGAGGGTCCAGTCCCTCCAGAAGTCAGAGAAATGCTCTGAGCCACTTTAACATAATGTTTTAAGCACCTTGATTTTTGCTTGTGGGAAATTAGTGAAAAAGTAAAATGAATGGGAGGAAATTAATCACTTGATCTTGTAACTGTTCCATTTTCATCCATACATTACCAACTTGATGATGAAATTAAATAATATGTTTTTACCTAATCATTCATCATAATTCTGCAACCATCCAACTACTTACCCATCTACTCATCCTAGCATTTTTCCTACTTTTTATTATGGTGCACTTAAGCTGGAAAACCCTTATCAAACTTTCCTTTTCTTTACAATAGAAATCTATCTAAGACAATCCTTATTACATCCAAGGGCTCAGATTAAAATGTTGGTCTCCTTTTATTTCCTCTACCTATCTACCTATCTTCCAATATTAAATAGTTTTGTCAAATTTTATTCTCTATCTCTAAGCAAAAAACTGAAAACATGAAATAGCCAAGTTTAAACATTTTGACTATCCGTGGATTATGGCAAAGGTGACAAGCTGAACACAATATTTTTATTCAAAAAATAAAATAGTAGTGCCATTTGGACTTGCACACATTCATGGTCTTTTTTTCTTTTCCCTTGCGAATCATTTTTCATCTTTTTTGACCTTTTTACTTTTTTGTTTATTGTCCTTTGATTTTTCTTTTAGGACATACCCTCTTTACATTTTATAATTTTTTGACTCTTTACAAATATGGAAAACATTTTTCATAAAGCAAAGGTATGTACATATTATAGATTTAATCTCGTCCATTCGTATATTATGACACCTATTGGTATAGGAATATAACACCACTCCTTAGAAGAAAATAGGTAAAATACAAGGAGAGGATTGATCATAATCAACAACATGCATTGAAGCCAAAGAGTTTAGTATCAGTTACAGGAAAAGGACAAAAGTGACTCCTTGGAAATAGGTTGAAAAGGAGATAGAAGGGCATGTTTCCATCATAATTAGAGACTCACCTCCTACTAGCTATAAATTTGTAACATCTTCTAATGGACCTTCATTATAACATGTTCAGAAGGAAACATACGTAGATTCATAGAATTTCCAAGGAGAGAAGGAAAATATTATTTTTGATAGGTATAAAGAAATTAAACTTAAGAATGAAATTCTTAAGAACAACACCTACAATCAAATTTGGAAGCAGACTTCAAGCTCACAAAGAAGATTCTTATCAGTTTTTGACACAGAGCATGGAAAGATGCATATGGCCTTTATTAAGGCCAAAATTCCACATCCAAAGACATCGATAGAATATAGGAGTAATACATTTGAGTTTAGCACCAAAGGTATCCATCCCATTGATCAAATTGAGATGCATCGACAGACTAGTGTTATGATCTCTTCTACTTTAGCTAATACGGCTACGTCATTGTCTAAGTTGTAGGTTTCATTTGCCAACATTTAGTCTCAGTTTAAATTGGAAAATTTATCCTCCTTAGCAAAGCATAATAGGATCAAATGTTTGGAAGATTTAGTAATCAAGACAGGATATGATTCTAAAGATATAAATTTTGCAGACGAGATCACCAAGAAGAAAAATCTAGATATTGTAGCATTGAGAGAGCAGCTAAAACTCCCAGCCACAGAGGAGCCATTAACCAAAGACATTGAAGAAAATGAGGCACAGAAGGATGACATGATGAAGCTTTTTATAAAGCAGAATATACATATCAAATAGATGGAGGAAAGAATGGAGAAGATGATAAAAGAGAAAGAACATAGTAAGAAAATGCCCATTATCCCCCTAGATCCCAAACCCATTTCTCAACTCCTAGCAATAGGATTAACAATTGTAGCTACTTCTTCCAGTCATACTGGAAGTGTTCAACAGGTGACAAAGACACTGGGGAACATCTCAATCCAGTCAGAAGAGATCACGACTTTACATGGAGAGCTTAGGGATCTAGAAGAATAGAAATCTAAAGTTGAAGCTTCTCATCTTACTTAAGTGTAGAAATCACAGAGACTGTTGGAGAGGTTTCAGAAGGTAGAAAAAGATACCTCAATTGGTCATACCTTTACCCAAGCCAAGGAAACCATTTCTATGGGTATTCCAAATTCTATGAATGATATTTGGCCATCTATCCAAATCATATTTGAACATAAATAATTGATAGAAAAATCCACAGAAACCATTGTTCATGTAAGAGAAAAGCTTGGAGATATGCCCACAGAAGCCTCCAACATTATCATATTTCGGAATTCTAAGTCTAAATATGAACATGAAGAATTAGTTATTAGTGACAGGAGTGCCACTATTTTGGAAATCAAGAACTAATTTACTAAAAGGAACCTCATTGATCAATTGGAGGAATGATGTGAAACACTAGAGCTGAGAGTGAACAATTTTTGTAACAGAATTGAAACATTAATCTAGAAAGGGGTGCTCAACATATATGTGATTAATGATAAATCGATCACTCAGGAAGACTACGTCCTAGAGATGAAGGAAATGGCATGAAACAATGTCAAGTTCATTGGGATAAAGGGAAGTATGATAGCAAGAGAATAATTAGAAACCATGGAAAATGACTTCTACATACAGAATGAGGTAAAACATGCTTTTACACTGAAGTGAACTTTTGCAAAATACACTGAGGTTGATGAGATTTACCAAAGGTTAATTAAATTAACCATGCCATATGAGAAAAAATGGGAAGAACTTTATGATTTACTAGATTAAATGGTAATTCTGATGTAGTAAAAACAACAGGCAAGACAACAACCATCACAACAATGGTGCATAGTTTCCGATTGATTCAACTACCGAATCCACAAAAAAAGATCCACCTTCCATGCAACTACCTGTGTGGCCTATTTTTCTGCCAGATACAAATCTTATTTTTTAAAATTAGGCTAATAATACACTATTGGTTGAGACAACAATTTTGTAATGATTTTGTAGTTATTTATATAAATACTTCACTGTTTGAAGTATTAAGGGTTGAGTTCTGAATATAATTTCCTTTGCATATTGTAATTTTTCACAGTGGTTGGAGGATCAATAATACAAGGTCATTTTCACAAGATTCATGTGGTTTAAAAGATGGTGATGTGTTTCTTCAAATTATATGTTTAAACATTGTTTTCCTTTCTCTCTTATTTCTGAAAATCTCAATTCCTTACCATAAACTCTAATGAATAGGACATGTTACATAGAGCACCCTATTATTGTTTTTAGTAATTTTCATGTTTTCTGCTGAAGTCAAATTAGGGAATTCTTAATTTCTCCTTAATTTCTACTGAATCTTACATTTATGCTATTTCACAATCAATTTAATATTCTAAAAGATCCAAATAGTACAACCTAGCTTGCCCTGTGAAACTCCTCTACAATTTGATGCAAATCCTGTTAAACTTTTAGACTCCATAGTCCAATGGAATTTTAACAATTAAATCGACCAAACCTTTCAATGAAAACAATAACTACAATCATAACTAACCTAAAATTCACATAAAACAAAGCTAAATTTTACAGAGAGATCCCTCTCTAAAGCTGGCAGGGCTAGATCCTAGCTTCCAAAGTGGTTTTGATGTTGTCTTGTGTGTTTACTCTCTCAACCTCAAAAATATAGAACGAAAACATAGAGGAACCTTTCGAATCGAGTACTCTGGTTGTTTAAGTTGAAGAATTTTGTCAGACTAGTGACAAATATGGTTTCCATCCAGTAAGTAGTGGTGTTATTTAAACCAGTGGTAGAAGTTATCCTCACACCATGCACTCTTTGGTAATATCTTCAAAATGTGATTTTACAATTCTGGGAAGTTCTAGGAACTAGTAGGGACTCGAGGCACTTTGACTTTCATTCATGGTTATGTTAGGATATCATGAATTTTTTAAGCCCCCTAAACTAGGATAGGTTTAGTCTCTCCCACACAACCCTTCTCCTGGCATCATTTCACTCGATGTATAGTTCTTTTTAAAAAATGTTTGGTATTTCAGGTATGATATTTCAAATTTTCAATATTTTACTTCTAACTGAATTCAGGAATATGTTTTAGTTCATTCATCTTCACGTCAGACTAAGTTTTGGAATTTATATCTCTCATAGATTCATGGAATTACAAAGCTGGTCATTTCTAAGACTATCTTTGGCCGAAGGAATCATTCCTATTAGATTCATCTCTAAATAGTGAGCTCCCAATTTTTGTTGCGAATGTTATATTACAAATATCACCCTTGATCCCACCTAAAATCATCTTGAGAAACAACGAATCCATGAGCTATCACACAAATCATGTTCTTCTCCATTCATTGTGTTTTGAATGATCTCATGTATTTGTTGTGTTGACATCCCTTTTAAATTATTTTAATGATTACAACGCTTGCATAGTTTGTCACCAGTTACATGAAAATCGTTTATCACATTTGGCTTTTGAGGAGTTTGGTTTGATTATTCAGGGAATTCGTAGAACTATTCAAATTTATTTTCATTTACTAAAAACTAGGAATCTGATGTTGTCAAATCATTAATTTGTCTTTGATGAATGTCATTCATGTTATTTTTTTCCCACTAGTATATCCAATGGAATTTGTTTTACATCCTTTGATCTTCGTCATTTAGCATCCCACTATTTGTACCTTTGTCAGGTGGTTGAGACACTTCAGTCTCCACTAATGGTTATGTCAGGTCCTCACTTTCTCGACGTGACTACTAAATATGATTAGATCTATTTTCTCTGACAAGATTCTTGTTATAATTCCATCCCTCTAATTAAAAATAAATATTTTCAAATATTTTGAGGTTTTCAACAGGATCATCATGAATTTTATGACCTAATCGCTGAATGGTTGGAGCACTGCTAGTCAGCAAGCTCTGTTATATAATCATGTTAAAACCTTTTCTTGTGCTTTCTAAGAAGGATGACATAGAATAAGGTATGTTCACAAGAAGTATTTAAGTTTTTTCTGATCAATATTTCTATTGGAAATATAAGAATGTGAATTAGATGAAAGTACTATTTGTCACACATATATATGCCCACAAGAAAGACCTTCAAATGTTTGTGCAAGTTATTCATGTTTTCATCTTTTCTTTTGCACACTAATTTCTATTTGTTTTAATAATTCGTATCTTTGTGGATGCAGGGTAGGAACAACTATGGTGGCTTGATTGGACATTTCATTACACATGACCCTGAACTTCTAAGTTGTTATGTCAGGAGTAGAATTAGTTTCATCCTAGTTTTCCACATCTTGCATTAATTCTTTGTTGTTCTCTTTAGTCTCTCTTGTCTTTTCTTTTTTTGTTTTCTTGCATTCTACTTTGTTTTAGTTTCTTCTGCTTAGATTCTAGTTTTGTTTCCTTGTTTTGTCTTTTCTTGCCTTTGATTTTGTTTCTTTTGTTTTTCTTTCATATTTTTATCATGTGAACAAGTGTTGTTCCTAGGCATGTTGTGGCTTCTTAGTATATGTATGGAAAAATGCTAAAGAGCCTTGTGACACTTAAAATTTTGGATAACCTTTTTTCCATCTTCCTTATGTTTTTTATATCTCTTGGCTAATGAAGTTTTGATGGAAAATATGATCAATCCATCAAGAGAGTTTTGGTCTAGCCATGAACCCATGTCTATTCAGTAAGCCTCATGCCTACAATTTTACGTTACGTTTCAATTTTTTAATGCTTATATAATAAGTAGAAGTGGAGAAGGGGGAAATATAAATGAGAAAACCTAAATCAAAGGTCTCCGTATGCCTCTCTGAAGGAACAAAATCTTCTTCTCTCAATAAGTGAGGATCCCTATTCCACCCCAAAATAAATATGTGTTGATGCATATTCCTCTTAAAATATATAAATAAAGGAAAAAGAAGAGAAAAGGATTCCTTTGCAGAGAGGTGAAGCAAGAAGCTCCATTGGGGTACTGTCCAGGCTCGCTGGCAGTTGATAAATGTTTGTATTCCTACGTGACTTCGTCGGGGTACTATCGACGCCTTCTCATAGTGAAGAAACACTAGATGAAAAATTATACTCTGCAAATATTAAGCTCGTGACCTACATTAACCACCCAAACTATAAACATTGTGATTGTTGAACCTTATTTTATGTTCAACTGAGGAGGAATAAAGGGTACCATGCCTATTCAGTGGGTAAGTGAGAATACCAGGTTAATTTACACCATGAATCAATACCACTTGAATACCTAAGGCCCTACATAGAGAAAATTCAATCAAGACAAAGAAGTTTAATTCTACCAGCATGTCACCAAGTGTTTTAGCTACTACAAAACCCTCCAAAATTTTGGCTTATACACAATTTGATAGCCTTCCCTGATTTTTTTGGTCATTGTCACAAACTTTGGAACTCATTTCATTTGTTTTGTTAGAGTCTTGTGCTTCCCTTTATAATATGGGGAAAGTGTCATCCTTTAGCATGTTGGTTGTCGTATCCTTTTTATAAGCCTGTTTTGGTGGTTCTAAGAGGTCATATCTGTGAAAAATATGTGTTCTAACCTTGTAAGTACCCATCATATTTAGTTCCAAATTTTTGAGCATTGTTGCACAAGTGTTGTCAAGGTCACTACAAATTACATCTTTGGTGTCACACTTGTCATAATTTGTCGTAAAGTTATCACATGGAGGGGAATATTTTGTTCATGTGTTTAGATTATTTATGTTTTTGTGTCATCAAATATTCTAAGTGTGTGATCATAGTCATAGTTCATCATCATTCACACTGATCTCATTGATCACATACTTAGCCATTCTCTTAAAAAACTTCCTGACTACGGAGCCTAACTTCACTAGATTTCCCTTGAGATGTAGACTATCTCACTCCTCTAGCTATTACCTTGCTTCTTGGCACTACATAATACACATTTCATGCCTCCGAGGGCTACTGCTTTGTACAATTATTGTGCCCAAAACCCAACCTTCACCTCCAGAATTGCGTAATCATTCCTACCACCTCGGCCTCCACTGTGCACTGTGCAATTAGAAACCCCAATCTCATCCTCTGAAGCCTTAAACTATATGGATTTGTAGTATCTTTTCCTCCCTTGTCTCGCAAAACTATGCAGTCTGTCCTTTTAGTGCTCATTTCATTAGCCTACCCTACTAGATTCCAAAACTGTGTAGTTTTGTCCACCAAACTAGCCTAAACTGCACACTTCAAAACCTGAAGCCTCAAGCTCATTCCTTGAGCCCTTGAAATTCATAGTTGCACAACAACCCAACCTTCCTTGACTCAATAAAATATGTATTTATATCTCCTAGTGCCCATCCATTCATCCTGTTGCACTGGCTCCTAAAGCTACAATCTTGTCCCTCAAACCTATCGGAACTATGCCCTATGAAATTTCAGGGTTCACGCTTTTCCCATGGCTGCTATAACTTTGCACTAAAAAGTCACTGAGTCCCTCTTCCCATCTTATCTCTTGTTCTGGGATCAGTTTGAATTAAAATGCACATCTTAAACTAGGGGTTTTTCATATTGATGTTGTCTCGGCATGAGTGAATCTTAGGAACAAGTGCCCTATCATGTCATGATAGGATAACGAAGAAGGATAATAAGGAGGGAAGCATGCTCAAATACTCTCTCGCAACTAAACTTACAAGTCGATTGATCAAGAGAAAGTTAAAGGAAATTAGTTTGCAACCACTATTAAAGACGTGAGATCATCCAAGATTCCTCATCACCAAGTCATGTGGAGGTGGAAAGAAAATCATTTTCAATAGGACATCCAACACTTAGTAGCAAAAGGGGCTTGAAATTGCCACATGATCAAGAATTCCATGTCAGCAGTGTCATGTCATGTCATGTCATGAGTGGTCATATACCACCTCACTATTGTGGATCATGTATATTGTATACAAAATGTACTGTAAAGTGAAAGTCAAAATGACACACATGGAAAGTAAAGAGTTATGTAAGTTGAAAATTCATAGGAAGTCAAAGAGTTATGAGGGTATTCAATGACTCAACCTTGGCTATATGTACTCCCTCATTGTATGAGAAAAAGACTTTTCTCCTTGGCTCCTCCCGCAAGGCATTATAGATAAAAGCTAGTTCTTTGAGGAGCAAGGAGTGGATCCAATGCTACACTACTAGAGCTAGTGATGTACATTGTAAACAAATATCTTGAATATTTTACTTAATAAAAAGAAGCATTCAAGGCCAACACATTATTCATGCATGGACTAGGAATGTATGTAAGGTTATTTTGCAGATGTTTGTAGTTCATGTTTTCTTTCACATGTTATAAGATAGTTGAACTATTTTGGTTATTTTAGTACTTATCTTATTGAGAATATGTCGTACTTCTTTTTATTTTTGTCCCATCCTTGTGGACTATTCCACAGGATATTAGACATATATTTCTTCATTTTTTGGTTGTAATGACCATCACAACATCTATGGAGTATTCCATTGCATGTTAGATGGATACTTCTAGTTCATGTTTAACTCTTCTTTGGTGGTACTACTACCTCTCACTTTGAGGCTAAATTTTCTCCCCTCTCCACAGTAGAATATCCTTGACTTTATAGCTAAACACTCACTAGGCACACCTTATTTATTTTAAAATACACTATTACATCCCTCTCTCTGGTTGATAGTTAGAGCCAAAGCATATCTTCAAGGTATATGGAAATCAGGTCAATATTACAGACAGGGCTCCTACACCAAATGATGTGAGGTCTAATTGGGACTTCTCATTGGGGAGACACCTTGGTTGATGGATTTCGATCACTATCAACATAATTGTAACAAATTTATGAATATGCCGTGGGAATTACAAGAGCTAAGTGTAGAAACCCTCTCCGAGGTAATTTCTGACCCCAACCTTTTAATGTGATTTTTTTTCTTTTTTCCTCATGAAACTTTAAAGTATCATATTCACTAAATTTTTCTCCTATTTTCTTTAGGTATGGTCCTCAACATGTTTCTAGTGGACTCCAAATTAACTTTTTATTATACCTATACCAGTTCATACTGCGTACAAGGTTCCCTTAGCTTTCTTTGTCTCATTTTAGGGTTTCTACTTGACTCAAAATTAACGTTTTATTATACCTATACCACTTCATACCAAGTACAAGGTTCCCTTACATTTCTTTGTCTCGTTATAGGGTTTCTTGAAGTTTTTATTTATATTGTCACGACCCTTAGTATTCTAGCTATCATCAATGACTCTAGTTTCACACACCTCCTCTTCTATTATATAGCAATATTTGACCTAAGATTTGTTTTCTTTATACTCAAATCTACTTGTAGAAACTTTTCTTAATTGTGGTTCTTGAGATTTTAAATTCTCACTCCATATTATGTATTCATTACTTAAACTAATTCCAATCTACTAAGTATATCACCTATTCTGTTGCATATACGAGTTTCGGTACAAACAACTTATTTTTCTGTTTCCTAACTAAATGAACTATATTTGATATCATTCATCCATTTTTCATACCCTTTAGGTTTTCTATATACATGAGGCATACATTAAGCTTGCAACAAGTAATTTATATGACTTCACTGTTGGCATTATGGTTCTATTATATGTTTCATATGTTGTACTTGATGGCAACACCCATGGCATGGCTCTCTTTTTTTGATGAAAATAAAGAGGTACGCAGGAGAACAGTTCAGGAGGTGCGTACCCGCAAGTATACCGTGCAGGGACCGCATCCAAATATGTGGGTTACCCATTCATGGGGTGCGTACCCCAGTGCACACTCTTCAAGGCAGTAAAGCGCCCACACGTGGGGTTTATCATGGTATTTAGCCAACGATATTGTGTTATCATGGTTTTGGCCCGTGGTATTGTTTATTTTATTATTATTATTGAGCCCCATGATCCTTGATTTGAGGAAGGGCATGCCTATATAAAGCTAAGGAGATCATTTGGCTTTGGCATCTTTTGAGTATTGAATATCTTAAGATCTGATCTATTGGGTTCTCGGTTTAAAAAGCTTGATCTATAGAAGAGAAGTTGAAAGCGAATTTGTGAAGGGTGATTTCTCGAGCGCAAGATCAGATCAGAATATCTGACTGTATTTTGGCCCTAATCAGAGGTGCGTAGGTGATCAACAGTGGCAGTGCGTGGGTACGCAGAAGAGGCGAAGGTGCAGTGTGTGGGTACGCAGAGGAGGCAAAGGTGCAGCGCGTGGGTACGCAGAGGCGACAAAGGTGAAGAGCGTGGGTACGCAGCGCGTCAGTGCTTCAGGTGCGTGCTTGCTGTTTAAGTACGCGGCGCGACAGTATTTTTGGGTGCGTACCTACGGTGACAGTACGCAGCGCGTTAGTTCTTCTGGGTGTGTGCCTACCTTGCAGTACGCGGTGCGATAATACATTTGAGTGCATACTGTATGCAGATCAGTGAAAGGAGTATTGCGTGGACATGCAGTACAACAGAAGTAACTCTGTGGGTATACGCAGACAGGCAGAGGGTGAAGTGCGCAGCAACGCAGGCCAGTAAAAAGAAAACCTGCGTATCTTTGTTAAGATCTTCTATTGGTTGAATTTTTCTGTTGATATGGTGTTCTGGGTTCTGTTCTGTTATTATTGATCTGGTTATTACAGCTGACTGTATAATTTACATATACTTGATGATCATTTGATGTATATCGATCCAGTTTGAAACTTTATGAAAAGTGGTCCTCAAAAAGAAGTAGGGGGTTGTAGCTCCCTTCCAGGAGAGACTGCAAAATGAGAGAGAGTTGTAGCTCTCTGCAGGTTGCAGCCTGCGTACTGGTAAAGGACTGCACCAGTACAAGACCATTGTAAAAGGAGTTTCTAATTTGAAGGAAGATAGAGATATATTGCAGCAGGTGGTTTTCACCCACATTGGGTTTCCACCTTATATCTGGTGTTCTTTGATGTGACTATCTGCTTTTCTTGTTCATGCTCATTATTTGTGGTATCGGTATGCAAAAATAATTCAAAAGTACAAATAAGAAAGATTTGGTAAATTAATTAGATAATACTGATTCACCCCCCGCCCTCTCAGTATTATTATCAACAATTGGTATCAGAGCAGGTCCTTCAGAGAAGCTTGATCGCTTGAAGGTAGATCATTCATCATGAGCAACTACGAGAGAGAAGCATCAATCAGGCCACCAGTCTTGGATGGGACAAACTTCAATTATTGGAAGGTAAGAGTTACTGCCTATCTTCAATCTCTTGGTACAGAAGTTTGGAACATTGTAGAGACAGGCTATGCTTTTCCTTCAACTACTCCTACAGATGCAGACGAGAAAAAGAAGTATGAAACAAATGTAAAAGCAGTCAGTACCCTATTTTGATGTATATCCCAATCGGAATTCATGAAGGTAATGCACTACAAATCTGCAAAAGAAATATGGGACAAAATTGTCACAAGCTATGAAGGAGATGAACAGGTAAAGCGTGCCAAACTTCAAACTCTCAGGATTCAATATGAGACTCTCAAGATGTATAATGATGAAAGAGTGGCTAACTATTTTCTTCGGGTAGATGAAGTTGTTAATTGTATTAAAAATTTGGGTGAAGAAATAAAAGAGGCTATTGTGGTTGAAAAGGTTCTAAGATCATTGTCCCCCAAGTTTGAATCTAAAGTATCTGCAATAGAAGAAAAGGAAAATCTACGAACTCTTACTATGTCTCAGCTACATGGAATTCTAACTGCTTATAAAATGAGAAAGGGAGGTCCATCAGATAGAAGAGAAGATGCTTTCAAGGCGTCAGGCAAAGGAGATTATTATGAAGCAAGTCACGTACCAGAAGAAGAAGAATCAAATTTTGTCAAAAATCTTCAAAGGGGTTTTGGAAGGTTCAAAGGTAAGTTACCTTTTAAATGCTTTGCTTGTGGAAGAGTAGGTCATTATGTTGCAAAATGTCCTTATAAGGA
>APFE030867848.1:0-77354 GCA_000404065.3 Pinus taeda
ATCTATGATTGGAAGTCTACTTTATTTGATAGGTACCCGACCGGACATCATGCATGCAGTAGGAATAGTTGGAAGATTTCAGGCAAATCCAAAAGAGACTCATCTTCAGGCAGTGGAGAGAATTTTCAAATATCTTCAAGGGACACAAAATTATGGCTTATGGTATCCTAGAAATACAGATCTCACACTTCATGCTTATACAGATGCAGATTGGGCCGGAAGCGTGGATGACAGGAAGAGCACAAGTGGTGGTGCGTTCTTATGGGTTCTAGATTAGTATCTTGGTTCAGCAAGAAACAGAGTTCGATTGCCTTATCTACAGCTGAAGCAGAATATGTTGCTGCCGCATCTTGCTGAACTCAACTCCTTTGGATGATGCAGACCTTGCAGGATTTTCAAATCGATTGTACTCCACCTGTCTCCATCTTATGTGATAACACAAGTGCAATCAGCATTTCAAAGAATCCAGTCATGCATTCAAAGACAAAGCATATACCGATCAAATATCATTTTCTTCGGAAACAAGTTCTTGAACAAAAGGTCAAGTTGGAGTATGTTCCTTCTAAGGAACAAGTTGCTAATATTCTCACCAAACCATTGCCCAGGGAGACCTTTGAATACCTCAGGCAAAAGCTGGGGGTTGTTGATGCATCATCTTGTTGAATCTCTTTTGATGGTTGTACGCACGGTTCATTTGGGGTATATGCGTACATTTGCTGGTTTGCGGATTGGTTGAAGATTGAATGGCACAGGTTCAGGGGAGCACATAATGCATTGTTGGCATTATGGAGGACGTACAGGAAGAAGATCATGGATGCTGGTCTGAATGTTGCTGCAATATGTCTCTATTTCTTTATGGTGTTTGGTGGATTATGGTTCTTCTTTTCAGATCTGGTTCATATTCAGGGGGAGCACGTTCTTAGGGGGAGCATAACCCTTTGCCCTTGATGTCAAAGGGGGAGAATAAAGCTGAAGATTTTGAGGTTGCCATCAACTCCAAAGGGGGAGATTGTTGGCATTATGTTTCTGGTATGATTATATGTTACAGATGTTGTACTTGATGGCAACACCCATGGCATGGCTCTCAATATGATGAGAATTAAAAAGTTTATTCATGTGGAGAAAAGTTCACGGAATTTTATGCAGAGAAAAGTTTATTTCATGTGGGAAAACTTACCTTTGGTCCATGGTAGTTAGTCCTTGGAATTTGAACCTATGGTTTTTGGACCATGGCATCTCAACAGACGTGTTGATCCCTAGTATTGAGTTGATGGTATTGGTTTGTTATGGTTTTGGCCCATGGATTGGATTTATTATATTGAGATGTCCATGATTTGAGGAAGAGCTTGCCTATATAAAGCAAAGGAGATCATTTGGCTTAGGCATGCTTTTGGGTTGAATATCTTAAGATCTGAAATATTGGGTTATTGTTTCAAAAGCTCGATCTATATGAAAATGAAGTGGAAAGCGAATCTGTGAAGGGTGATCTCTCGAGCACTACAGCTGCGGAAGTGTGGAGGCGTAGCAGGAGACGCCGCAGGAGGCGCCGCAGGAGACACCGCAGGAGGTGCCGCAGGAGACGCCGCAGGAGGCGCCGCAGGAGACGCCACAGGAGGCGCCGCAGGAGACGCCGCAGGAGGCGCCACAGGAGACGCCACAGAAGGTGTTCTGGGTTTAATTTTCTGTTATTGTGGATCTGGTTATCTGGGTGACTTACTGGTACTTGATGATCATTTGATATTTATGGATCCAGTTTGAAAATTTATGAAAAGTGGTCCTTGAAAGAAAAGAAGTAGAGGGTTGTAGCTCCCTTCCAGGAGAGACTGGAAAACGAGAGAGAGTTGTAGCTCTCTGCAGGTTGCAGCCTGCGTACTGGTAAAGGACTGCACCAGTATAAGATCATTGTAAAAGGAGTTTCTAATTTGAAAGAAGATAGAGACATATTGCAGCAGGTGGTTTTCACCCACATTGGGTTTCCACCTTATATCTGGTGTTCTTTGATGTGACTGTCTGCTTTTCTTGTTAATGCTCATTATTTATGGTATTGGTATGCAAAAATAATTCAAAGTATAAATAAGGAAGTTTTGGTAAAAGAATTAGATAATACTGATTCCCCCCCCCCTCTCAGTATTATTGTCAACACTTTTACCTCTAGTCATGTAGGATGCAAACCTCACTATCACTATACGGGTTGACCTCACCTAATTCCATCATTTTCCTCTTGCATTTCTTGCAAATCCAAATCACTATTTTTGCACTTAATTATTTTCTTATTTCTCCACACCTTTCTGCATTATTCTTGAGATTTATATTATTTTTATGCATTCTCATATCCTAAGTTTTTCCCCATTTTTTGGCACACCTCCCAATGACATGTCGAAATATATTTGGGTGACACTTGGAAGGTATTAGTTGAACATGCATGATTGGGTAGTGAATTGACATGAGGATTGGGCATTAAGGTGGTTACCAATAGTTTATAGTACACACAAGATATGGGAGGATCTAGCATGGCTCTTTCTACTTCATATACAAATAATATGGGGAGCCAATTTCCTTATAAATTGTTATAAATTCCCTTCCATAATTCATGTGGGATAAATATGGTAGATTTATAAATGTGGAGCAAATCAATGATTGTTGAGTCACTAACTTCCAGAAGCCATAACTTGAGTTCCAGATGTCCAAATTGGCAAACAAGAGGTCGGGGGAAAGGTAGAGAAGTGAAGAACAATGTGGAGATGGTTTTCATGGATGAAATGATGTCTGTCATGTCAAAATATTAAATTATAGACATAACCATTTTTTACTTTGAAACAAATTACTTTAAAAGATGATTGTTTTGAAGGAATTTCTAAATATTTAAAGTGGTCACTTCTTTGGGGAATACACATTAAAGTTTATATTTATCAAAGGGACTTAAATCATTTAGCACAAAAGGGGCAAAAACTATAATTGTAAAGTTGTTCCAAGAAGAAGAAGAAAGGACTATAGAAAAATATGGAAGAAAATTTAGAAAGAGAGTGAGAACACCCTTTCAACATAGTAAGTAACCTCCTAGTTGGTATTATGATATATTCTTCTCAATTAGCAATCATCTAGCCTTTCATTTCAAATTGATTTTGAATGGAAATAAATGTTTTCTACTTATTTTCCTCTTTCTCTTCCAATTTTTTCATTTAAATGGTACATGGGAACCTTATTCAGTCTGGACATATGCATTTTAACTTTCTAAACATTATGAACTCTTTTTAAACATTTGTAGTTGAGGTTCCACGAAGAAATCTCAGGACTTCATAGCTAGTGTGATATTTTTACTTTGAAGTTTAAGCTTAAGATTACAAGTGTGCAATTCCTTTCGTCCCCTTTGAGTTTAAATGGACTATCATGTTAAGTTCTTTGTAAATATGGTTTGTTTCTTTTCATCTTATTTAACGACATGCCATGGTTTACTTACAACTATGATGTAAACCAATCTTCTCACAATCTTTACTTTACTCTTTAAAAGACTTATGGTGTAATATGATGATGTGAATATCATTGTTACTACCATTTCCATGAGAAGGGTCCTTTTAGTTTTCACATGCATATACTATAGATAAAATATTTTATTGTCATATTTATTACCTTTTCTTTCTATGAGTAAGATGGTGTACTTCACAAGTAAATTTGTTATATTAGAGATTTATTAGAAGATTTGTTGGGGTTTTCTCTTATCACTTTCCCATTACATAAATTTGAAGATAGAAGAAGAATATTCCATCAATAAAGAGAAGAGTCCCACCTCCAATAAAAACAAGGAGAATGTTTATTGTTCCCCAAAATATTTTCTCTTTATGTTGGTCATTTCCCTTTGTCAGGGAAAGTGATCAACAATGCTATGTGTGCATTTCGCACAATCAGAAGGCCTATGCACTAGCAATTGTAGCCTTTCCCAAATTTGATATAGGATGGAAATAAATCATCTTTGGGCCATCAATCCAAGAAAACTATGTCAACTGATTTTTTTTCAATGATGATGCATAGATTGTTCAATTCATGAACCAATTACAAGAGTTTGTTGAAAATGATATTGTCTAGAAAGAAGGAGTATTCACATAAACGATCAAATATAAGAAGATTATAGTAGGACTTGTGCCATTAAAAATGATGTTTGATAGGGATGACATGCCTAAAGGAAAAATCAAACTAGTTAAACCAGATGAATATGAGGAAATCAACATTAGAACCCAAGAAAATCAAAATATAGTGAAGATTGGTAAAGGGGTTTCACATAGAGAGGAAAGAAACTAAAGATCTAGTAAGAGAACACAAATATTTATTCACTTGGTCATATGAAGATTTTAACTCTGACAAGAAATATGTATTTAGCATGCAATCCCTTTAAAAGAATATGCTAGACCATTTCAACTAAAAATCAAACAAATAAATGCAAATCTAGTGCCCTTGGTAAATAAAGAGTTACACCTGCAACGTATTTAACATGGGTATATGATCCAAAAATGGTTTGAAAGAAGACATGGGATATCCAAATCTTTGTGAATTTAAGGAACCCCATCACGTCATACATCGAAGATAACTACCCTCTCCCTAACCCTAACATGGAATTGCTCCTACAAAGATTCACAAGATCAGAAATGTTGTCATTTTTGATGGATTTTCGAGTTATAACTAGGTGTTGGCAAATGAAGATGATAGACACAAAACATCATTCACTAAACCATGGGGAACTTATGAATATCAAAGAATTCCCTTTGATTTTATCAATGCAAGTGCCACATTCCAAAGAGTTATGGATAATGCATTTAAGGACCTCATGCAAACAAATATTGAAATCTAACAAAATAATCCCATAGTATATTCAAAGGTTAGTGAATCTCATGTTAGCCATTTTAGACAAGTATTACAAAGGTGCAAAAAATATGGGATCTCTCTTTACATGAAGAAATCCATATTTGGGGTCCTCAAAGGAAAACCTCTTGGTCATATGGTCTCAAAGGATGAGTTAAAAGTAGACCCTAAAAAGATCAAATACATGAAGGAGATCATTCCAACTTGAGGTTACAAGGCCTTAAATCATTTTTTGCAAGATTAAATGTAGTAGAAGATTTGTCCTATTGTAAAGAAGAACAATTTATTGGCTTTTTGTGTGATTGTTTGGTTTTTATAGCCTTGGAAAGTTTGAGGTTTATCCCTTATTTTTCAATAAAATTTGAAAAAATTCAAAACTTTGTTTTAAAACTATATAAATTGGGTTAAATTAAGTTTGATTGAAGCGTGCACATATGCTTACGGGTGTGTCAGGTTTATGGCCCTCATTTAGTTTGTGCCACCTCCCCCCAACATGTGCACTACATAATGGGAGGAGTTGGGGTGGGGGCGGGGGGGTGTTATGAAATGAGTATTGGGTGGTATACCATCTAGGTACATGACCAACGTTTATTGAGTCCTCCTAACTTTTCCAAAATCACTGGGGGGGCCATAAAAAACTTCCGATGTTGACAAGTATGTGACGTCATGACACACTATTTCTTGAGGATATGAAAATTAGTGTGACAAATGACAGGAATACAATTGCAACAACGTAACATTTTGGGATGGCATGGAAACCAACTAGATAAATGACATGGTAGGTGATGTGTAGCTTATATGGATAGGGTGAAATGGACCATGACATCACCATGATGTATGGTGACATAACCCTCAAAAGGTTGAGAAATTGATTTCCTGCTCAAATTTTGACAAATGAAAAGATGCCACATATTGCAAAGGGGTTCAAAACAAGGTTAAAAGTGGAAAAAGGCCAAGAAAAAACCTCATTTATACACTTATATTAAAATGAGAGGATGTCTCAGAAAGAAAAATAATGTTGAATTGAGCTTATCCTAGCCACCAAGTCAACACTCCAAGTACAAAGTATTCATTGTTTACTATGTGCATTTATTTTATCTATTTTATTTCATTTTATGAAGAAAAAAAATTGAAGAAAACGAGATTTGCATCCACTAGATCTCTCGCTCCAAAACCCCTAAAGAAATTAGTCTTGTAGATAGAGACAATGATGTCTATGATACTGTCATCTTTGAATTTGACCTATATGATCTTCATAATTAAGATTTTCACTACTTCAATAACCTATGCAACTTATTCCTTGTCCAGGAATCATTTTTGGCTAAATTTATCATCCCCCAAACCTTTTCTTTCCCATAATTGGTAACATGGTGCTATCATAATTATGTATCCAACAAGCAAGATATTTTTTTCTTGAAATTCTATTATTCTCTTTTGGATAAACTCAAATTCAATTGTTCAAATGATTAGATTAATTATGATGCATGATACTCAACCATCAAAAGAGGAAAACTTAATTTCTTCATATTGAGAATTATTTGAGGAAAAGGTCACCCTTATCCAATGTTTCCTTGCCCCTAGTGTTTCTAATCTTGAAAATCGACCTCGTTACAACACTAGAAGCTTTCCTGATATCTCAAGATGAATCATTGCCATGATTTTGCTTTGTTAGGATATGGTAATGATCAAGTGGTTGATGAATCAACCTTGGGTTTTATGTCGTCACTTTGTCCCAATAATGCACCTATAATAATATTTGACTATGGTCTATATTTAGCATAGTAAATTAATCTTCATTTAGTCTAGTTTCTTACCACTATATGTTTTAGGTTTATCTTTTTCCAAGTTGATAATTTTGCTAGCCTCAATTTGCATCTCAAAGATGAGGTAGGAAATCCTTCTTTTGTTATTCAATGGACTTCTCTTGATATAAAGAAACATCCAAATTCAAGTTTCTATGAGTTTGTCAAGAACTTCATGTCCATTGTATATTCTATTATCCATGAAAAGTCACCCCCTATTATGTTTCCAGAAATGAAAAATCTTTTACAATTACGTCTAGGTATCAGAGATTGGTATTTGTTTCAAGTTTGCATTGAAATCATAATTTTGGATGTGAAGTTCCTCCTTATTAGCTACCTGTGTTTCTTATTATGAGAGTCTCTACCTTAAAATACATTAGGAAAAGACTAGAGTCTCATCAACTACATTTTGTTTTTGAGAAGCAACAAGCTACTTTCAAATTAGAAAAGGAAGTTGAGCCTTTTATGCAAGGGAATATCTATATGAGGTAGATAAAATTATTAAGGATTTAAATATGGTGTGAGGATAATCTTTGGCTTATGACCCAACCAAATTATTTCTAGGAAGAGAATTAGTTAAGGATCAATACCCTACTTACACCTTTTCAAACATGCAATGTAAAAATTGGTTAATAAAGATGTACGGGAACCAGAGTAACAAGTTTATTTACAACAACCACTAGATATCATTCACTTCTCTCAATCCTCTATTTTAGCTACCCCTCAGCAATAAGAAAAAACCCTTAAAAGGACACATCAAGAGACTTCCAAAATAGTCTTAGAGATGGAGGAAGATGATCAAGAATCATAAAAAATGAAAAGAATAGAGGAATTAGAAGAAGGAAAAGAGGTATTAGCTCATAGTGGCAAGGAAGATACACCAATTGAACCTGTGTTATTGGAGTAAATGCCATCTATACTTGTCCCAAGTTCTACATATTTAGATAGTTAGGTTGTCATACCATCAACTGCTACACCATCATCATCTCAGCCAACAAAACAGGAAAATATATTTTCCCAAATTTGGAAATCGAGGATAAGAACATAAAAATGAAGCAAGATTTATAATCTCAACTATGGAAGCAAGGACTATCTCAAACAATATTATTGTCAACTTTGGATTGTGAAAAAGGACAACTTAATATGCCTATTTTAGAGCCCAAATTTCAAATTATTAGAAAATCTAGTAATTACAGAACCTTGAAGTTCTCTATGAAATTAGATAGAATTAATTTAATAGACAAAATGGATTTGCATAGGTAGACAAGGGACATGGTCTTTAGAGACCTAATTGAATCATCATTGTGTACTACTAAAGTATAAACCATGCTCATTAAAATAGATACTAAATTAAAATAGGAAAAACTACAAAATAAGACTAAACAAATGAGGACTGGAGAATTAGAGCAGTGGGTGGTAATGCTAGGAGAAAAGACAAATGATGAAAAGTCCAATGAAGCCATAGTAAAATCAAAGGATGATGATATTCGTGTTTTTAAAAAGATGCTCAAACTTCATAACTTGGAACATATGTAGACTCCATAATTTTTGGTTATCCAGAAGGAAAAAGATGAATTATTAACTAAAATGATTAATTTGAACAAACAATTGGAGAACTATGAAAAACATATTTAATTGTTTAATAAATAAAGAGAAAAAATTATGCCAAGCAAGTGCATCAACTCCAACAACTCCATCAACTCCACTAGTTTTTATAGTACCATGATCTTCAATAGATTAATCTAAAGATTTAGGTAAAACTCTATCAGATTTAGTCTTGAAAGAGGTAGAGATGGAAAATTTGAGAAGAATCCTTATTGTGAAAGATGATGAAATCCACATTTTAAAAGAGAAAATTTTAGAGAAAGATGGCACCATCAAAGCCTATGAAAATCACAAAGAAAAATTGCAGCAAGAAGTAGATCAATGACAAAATAGTTTTGTAGGAAAAGCTTTGATAGGAACAAGGCATATTTTATGGACAAAATTATATTTTAAATTACAAAACTATGGAATTATTTTTCATTGATTGGAGATGGATCTACAGTAGCTTATTAGGCAAAACAAGCCATTTATTAAGTTTTGAATGAACTCGATGATAAACCTCAAATGGCCAATAGAATTACGAAGTTCTTTAATTCTAAAACATGGCACGAATTGAATTAACTAGGAGTTACATACAAGACATCACTAATTATGGAGACATATAAGGTTATGAATAAGAAAGATATCACATAACAATCTCAGAATAAATGCAATATAATGGAAATAAATGTACACCATTTTTTGAACCAGTTCAACAATTTTTTGGAGACCGGTTTACCTTCTAGTTGGAGTAAATAGGGAAATCTGATTTCACGTTAAGAATACAAAGAAATGTTTTTTATGGAAAGAAAAAATTGACAAATTTACATATATGTAAACTACATTAAAGGGACACACTAATATTGACAAGTTAATTGATGATTTCGACCTCTTACGATAGTTTAAAAGTTATTCACCATATTTCCTATCAATGAAAAGTACACATAATTGGATATAACTTACAAAAACATGGTTACATTCATTACCCCACATGTTAGACTAGGATTATCTTGTTTGATTTGCAGGATGAGGATTCATGAAAACAACTGGAGAATGAGAATATATAATATTCTAACATATGTTTGGCGTTCAACTTGTTTCCCACAAATGACTATTTTTATAATTTTGGGCCTACAAAACTGCAAATGTATTCAATAGTTATTAGGATTTCTTTTGTATAAAAAAAGTTGAAGACTCAATACAAAGGGATCAAGTTTTTGGTTTCTCTTGAAGAACTCGGATCATTGGACAATAATATAATTTTCTTATTAGATTAAAATCTTTTTACTGTTTAAGGAAAAGAATCTTTCTTCTACATTCTCATTTCATTTTATGAACATATTTGAAGAGTGAATATTGGGTACTAATTGATTGTCCCTTCATATGTGTCTTCTTTTAATGTTATTGAAATTCATTTTGAAAGATTCAATTTGTTTCCAACATATTTCCCTTTTAATTGAGCATCTGCAACAAAATTCATATGGTGAATATGAGTATGTTATAAGTCTGCTAAATTCTCTTGCTTAGTACATCTTCCAACACATAATATTTTGGATTTTAGTTTATTATTCTTCATCTTATGCATTCTTTTTCCTCTATTCTTCTATTCATCATCTTACAAGATACCCATTTTTCCTAATTGATTGATTGCCTGAAAACTAGTAATTTGAGCCATTTTCCTAAATCATTGAGAGAGGGAGAGAGCGATAAATCTAGATCGAACCAATCAGTTGAACGGATTGATGCCTTGGAATATTTCTCTAGCTAGGAAAATCTCAAGGAACGATACATCCCAATTTTTTTCAAGATTACCAAACCTCTCAACATGTTTCTAAAAAAGGGCATCATTTTTTGATGGGATGAAGACAACAAAACAACTTTTGAAAATGTGAAAGAAGCAATTGTCAAATAGTTGGTATTCATAAGCCCTGATTATTCCAAAGATATTATTTTTTTTTTTTGTTTGCATCTAATGATATAATTGTAATTATTTCTCTCCAAAAGAATAATCAAGATGAAGAATAGGCTATAGCTTTCATGAGCAATATTCTTAGAGATGTCAAATTGAAGTATAAGCTTATGCCTTGGCCAAGTCACTAAATCACTTTAGGACATACATTGAATATTCAAAGATGTTCTTATGTTCCCTACCCTGCATTTAATGACATTTTAGCTCGGTAGGATTGTTTGGGAACTCAAGGCAAGTGGGTGGCCAAGATCCAAGAGTATGATTTGGAAATCAATCCCATTAAATTAATTGATGGAAATGGATTAGCCCAGACAATGTGTCGAGGGAAATGAAGAAGTTATTGTATTAAAATATGAGTCAAACCCCATGATTTATGTAATAATCGAGGAATTAGAGTGGCATAATTGGTGCATTGACATCATACAATATTTAAAGAATCTTACAACTCCAAGGCACATTCCTAAACACAAAAAGAGATCTCCAATTCTAGATACCTATAATTATTGTTTGAATAACCAAGGCCTAGGTTGGAGAAATTTAGATGGCTTGATCCTTAAATGTGTTTACCCTAAAGAAGAAAATAATCTCATGAATGAATTTCATAAAAGGATTGTGTGGTGGACATCATGTAGCAAGAATCATGACTCACAAAATTTTAAGAGGCATTTATTATTGGCCAAGCATATTCACATATATGCACAAGTTTGTCAGGGTCGTGTCAACATTTCATAGGAAAGAAAAAGTGTGCAACTCTCCCTTGCAACCAGTTGTGAAAAAATCTCATTTCCAAAAATGGGGTCTTGTCTTCATTAGATAATTCAAGGAAGACTCGAGCAATAACTACAAGTGGATCCTCATAGCTACATATTACTTAACTAGATGGGTTGAATCCATTCCTACAAAGAAGGTTATATATAAAGTGGTAATAGATTTCTTGGAAGAAAGGATCATCACTCATTTTGGAGCACCAACTAAGATCACTAGTGACAATTCCAATGTCTTTAGTTCCTTAGAGTTGCCAACATTTTGTTTTGAGCATATCATTGTTCTTTCCAATTCTTCCAACTATTATCATCAAGGAAACAACTTGTTGAATCTAACAATAAGAATTTGATGAATATCATCAAGAAAATGGTGGGTGGAAATAAGAAGAGCTGGGATAGTGACATAAGGTATAATCTATAGGTCGACAGGATTACCAAGAAGGATTCAACTAGAAGGAGACCATTTGAGCTTGTCAATGGAATGGAAGTTGTTGGAGAAAATGTAACTAGGTTCAGTCTTCATAAATGTAATTTTTATATTTGTACTTATTCAATAAAAGATAAATTATTTTTGTATTATTTTTCAATGAGTTTCTTTCTCATTGAAAATAGGTTAAGAACATTTTGAAGTGCTTCTAGAGAGTCAAAGTCAAAATGTAATTATGAAAAGACCCTTTGAGGGCATGTTACATCATGTAAGTCATCATAAAAGGTCAAGGAAATAATTCCAATCATGGTCAAATCCTCTCGTAGCACCAACGAAGTCTAAAAGTAGCAAAAACAATGAATAAATGTGAAATATAATGCAATTGCCAAGTCGACCTAGAAGACAATCAAGTCTGCCTAATGGACAGTCATGTCGGCTTGAGAAAGGAGAGACATACCTCTATTTATAGAGGTTGTCCACTCCTCATTTGGATATAAAACACAAGCTCTGAAATCTACAAAGAGAAGGGTGACTAGAATGTTGGAGGATATCCGAGTAAAGGTGGATAAGAAGTTTGTTAGGGCATAAAAGAGACAAGGAAGGACAACAAAGATATAGGGCTATTCTCTAGGACATCAACAACCACATGTGTGAGGGAAAAAGAGGTCTATCTCCGGTCAAGTGTAGTAGGAACCACCTCTCTTTTTTGGGCTAATATACAAGGGTTGTTATGCCTCCTCATCCAACAAAGAAGGAAGAAAAGGAAAGCGAGGAAAGGAGGGATATTCTAGGGTTTTTGTCAGCACATGCGAATACTTCAGCAAGGTAATTTTTTGCGGATTCAACAATAGTCAAGGGAAGAAGCATAAACGGTCTCATTCAGTTGTGCGTTAAGGTCCACATGGTATACAAAGAAAGGTGAAAAAGGATCTCTTTATATCAAAGAAGAGAAGACCTAATATTCTAAGGTTCCTAACCTAGAGGACAAAGTGTTGGAAGACAGTGCCGGAAGAAGTGTCTGAAGATGTGCCCAAAGTGATAGTGCAAAAATAGGAAGGATTTGACTCATGCTTGGAGGAGATCTTAGTCAAGGGTCTAGTGTTTGGAAGTTTTTCAAATAAGAAGCTTCAATAAGAGAAAACTTACAAAAGGTTTTCCTCTCAAGAGTGGAAAGGGTTTGTCCTTGGTAGAGAGCCAAATTTTGTGTTCTTTTTATTTTGCTTTGGTAGCAGTTTGATGAAGCACACACATATGAATTAATAATAATAAGAAGAAGAAGTATAAGCTAACTACAAAAAGTAAAAAGACTTCACAAATTGTTATCAAGTCTCAGAGAATCATAACAACACCAATTTTCCCTAGATTCTCTAACATGGTTTCAGAGTGAGGTTACACTTCAAGGAAAGGGAAACTCAAGAACACTCAAGCATCTAAAAACTTGAAGCATCAAGCCTAGAATTCTCAACCACTTCAAGGACAAGAAGGGTCTACAATCCATCAAGGAGGGCTACAAAGATAGAAGGAGAACCTTATATAAAGGTACCTACAAAGAAAATCATATCTACATCAAGCTACAAGTCCTCAAGCACACCTCATCACCAATTAAGTCCACTTGGAGAAGAAAACTTGAAGGACATCAAGATCCAAGGAAGACAAGCCATCAAGCTTTCAAGGAGGAAGAAAATACATCAAATCTCAAAATCTATCAAGTACATGTCCCCTTCTGAATATACATCAATGTATTTTTGCAAGAAAAGAAATAAATTGGTAGGCACCAATAACTTTATTGCATGGAAGAAGAGGACTGATATACTTCTCAAGGAGAATGAACTCCTAGAATATGTCAAGGGGAACATCATTGTCCCTGCTAAGGAATAGACTCAAGCCTTATCCAAGTACAATAAGGATGAGGTAAGAGCCCAAAGGATTCTGATAGAATCAATCAAGAACTCTCTCATTCCCTATGTCTCCAAGTTTGAGACATCAAAAGAAATTTATGATAAGCTAGTAGAGTTATTTGCAGTATCCACCACTGGAGAAGTATTATCTTTGAGGAATGAATTATACAATATGAAGATAACAAAGGAAGGAATATCTCCCTGCTTAATGAAAATCTCTGAAATGAGAGATCAACTCCAAGAGCTTGGGGAATTCATGTTTGAGAGAGATGACAATTGTTGTACTCAATGTTCTACCTGAGGAGTGGGGAAACTTCACATCAAGCATTTATGCCAAGAAGGAAGCAACCACTCTCAGTGATATGTGGTCTCTATGCAGAACATAGGATACTAGACTTAAGGTGAAAGAAGATGTGGGATCAAAGGAGAAAGCATTTTCTACCATGGCCAAAAGAAAGGGTAAATTTGGCAAGTTTGGTACATGAAGAACAAACAACAAATACATGTCCAAGATCCAATGTTTTGGATGCCAAGAATATGGACACTACAAAATGAATTGTCCCAAGCTTAAGAAGGACAACAATAACAAGAGAAAGAGAGAAGAATCTCATATAACTCAAGAGGTGGAAGAGGAAAGAAAGAAGCAAAATAAGGAAGATCCTCCAGATCTCTACTATGACTAGGTCAAACTCTTTCCTTCTAGACTTCTTTCAAAGTTTTGAGTAGAATAGGAGCATGTAGGAATAAATTAAACTGCATGGCTAGGATTACCCTCTAGAATCTAGCAGTATGATGTACATGGAGTTCTATACACTCATGTAGATGTAGAATTTATGAGAAGAACAAAAGTGCATAAGTAGAAATATCTTCTAGAATATAGGAGCATGGAAAATATAGCTCAAATATATTCATGTAGAAGGAGCATTCCTAGAATAGGACTTCATATATGATGAAAGAAAACTTGATCATGACAAGAATCTTAGAATACCTAAATCATCAAAGGTAGGAAACATTTGCAAGGCGAGGATCTTTAAGATCTTATGATGGAATCTTCAAGAGAAGGTTCGTGAACCAAGGCAGGTGTCTCATTAGGAATCCCACTCATGGGATTCAAGAAAAAGGGATGATATGTAGGCAGGCTAAGATGAAGCAAGAAGGACTACACCAAAGAATGATCAAGGAGGATCAAATGAGGTATGTATGCATCAAAATTTAAGTCATGTCATCATTTGTATATTATTGAGTCATGTATATAGTTCTATAACATGATCAAGCATGAAAGGATCTCTTTCACCAAGAACATGCTCGAAGGCATGTACCACGATGCAATGAAGGTCAAACAAAAGAACATGCTCACATAAGGAACATAAGATTGTTGAAGCAAGAACAAATGCTGACAAGTCCAAAAAGCAAGGGATGAAGGAATACTTCCACAAGAAGCATTAGGTGGTTAACCGATCTATTTGAGAAGAAGCAAATGACGAAAGAGATCAAACATGTGAAGAACACCATGATCACCAAGAATCACTATCTAACAAAATGCCTTGAAATATATCTCCCGAAATAAGGCAGGATAACTTTGATGAAGGAAGAAAGGACCCTTGACACCTATGAAGGCCTTGGAGATATAAAAGGTGTATATAACCGATTCTACTCTATGAAGATGTCGTGACGAAGAAGTCATCCAACAAAAGGAAAAGCAATGTTGAAGCAATATCAGGATGAAGTCACGATGGGCTACCATGTCAAAGCATATAACCTAGCAAGTATGATGGAGCATCCATGAGGAGAGCATTCAGAAGCATGGAGAAGATGACTAGAAGAACCTGATAGTCACTTTCCACGAAGCAATGACATGACTAACCAAGAAGGAAAGTGATGGATGGATGGTCCCCTACCGAGAAGAAGTTCGATCAAAGACTTCATGACATCAAGAAAGGAAGGAGATCATGCAGTTGAAGGACCCACGAAGAAGAAGCTGCTGATGAAGGAAAGAGTCCCCAGTTAAGAGGGAGCTCTGACAAGTCCCTAATCAAGAGGATTTTTGAATCACCCCTAATTACAAAGGAATGACTATTGTGTTTTCTATGTCATGGTTCATACAAGACTAATAGTCGTAAGTGTAGATGAAGGCCATGAATGGAAATGTCGACACAAGATAGACACAAAATTCTTGTCTTCACTTGGGAAGAAAGAATGGGAGGATTAGATAATCATCTGGCATCTGATACTCTTTAAGGATGTGTAGGGCATCCAACACAAGAGTAGGAAAGAGGACCGATATTCTTTGAGGGTTGAGAACCCAAGATAAGAATAGTCCTAGAAGGTCATGCTCGAGAACACCCGGGTGGGTATGTACCTTGAGAGATAATGATGAAGGTATCTATAAGTCATTGGTCTTGCTAGCATTGTAGCTCATGATCTTGTAAAGAGATGGAGTTGTTAGTCAAGGCCTTGCACTATGACAATGTTGATAAATATGATGCTATAACATATGGATTGGTAATCCAGTTTCTCTTATGTGAATTCTTCAAGATTGAAAATTTCCAAACACCTTGTAATGTTGTATGAATACCTCCTTAGTTAAGAGGGAGTGTTGGAGAAAATGTAACTAGGTTCAGTCTTCATAAATGTAATTTTGATATTTGTACTTATTCAAGAAAAGATAAATTATTTTTGTATTATTTGTCAATGAGTTTCTTGCTCATTGAAAATAGGTTAAGCATATTTTGAAGTGCTTCTAGAGATTCAAAGTCAAAATGTAATCATGAAAAGACCCTTTGAGGGCATGTTACATCATGTAAGTCATCATACAAGGTCAAGGAAATAATTCCAAGCATGGTCAAATCCTCTCCTAGCACCAACGGAGTCTATAAGAAGCAAAAACGATGAATAAATGTGAAATATAATGCATATGTCAAGTTGGCCTAATGGACAGTCATGTCGGCTTGAGAAAGGAGGGACAAACCTCTATTTATGGAGGTTGTCCACTCCTCATTTGGATATATAACACAAGCTTTTAAATCCTCAAATAGAAGTATGACTAGAACGTTGGAGGACATCTGAGTAAAGGTGGATAATAAGTCTGTTAGGGCAACGAAGAGACAAGGACAACATAGGTACAAGGCTATTCTCTAGGACATCAACATCCACACGTGCGAGGGAAAAAGAGGGTTTTCTACAGTTAAGTGCAGCAGGAAACATCTCTCTGTTTTGGGATAGTATACAAGGGTTGTTAGGCCTCCTCATCCAACAAAGATCCTCCTCATCTAACAAAGAAGGAAGAGAAGGAAAGCGAAGAAAAGAGGGATATTCTAGGGTTTCTGTCAACACATGTGAATAATTCAACAAGGTAATTTTTTGCAAATTCAACAACAATCAAGGGAAACAACATAAACGATCTCATTCAGTTGTGCATTAAGGTCCACAAGGTATACAAAGAAAGGTGAAAAATGATCTCTTTATAACAAAGAAGAGAAGACCTAATATTCTATCGTTTCCTAACCTAGAGGACAAAGTGTTGAAAGACAAAGTTCCCAAAGAAGTGCCTGAAGATGTGCCCGAAGTGATAGTGTAGAAAGAGGAAGGATTTGACTCATGTTTGGAGGAGATCTTAGTCAAGGGTCTAGAGTTTGGAAGTTGTTCAAATAATAAGCTTCAATAAGAGAAAACTTACAAAGGGTTTCCCTCTCAAGAGTGGAGAGGGTTTGTCCCTGGCAAAGAGCCAAATTCTGTGTTCTTGTTATTTTGTTTTGGTAGCAGTTTGATGAAGCACACACATATGAATTAATAATAATAAGAAGAAGTATAAGCTAACTAAGAAAATTAAAAAGACTTCACAAATTGTTATCAAGTCTCAGAGAATCATCACAACACCACTTTGCCCTAGATTCTCTAACAAAAGTAACAATCCTAATTCATTTGAAGATCCTCATCTACAAGGTTATGCAACGATTCTCCTCTGATAAAGACATGATGTAGAACACAATAAATCAACTTGATAGAATTAATGAGAGTGGAAGGTGAGCATATGATCATATGTTATGAAGCAAAGAAGAAATTTGATAAGCGGGTATGTTAATGAGTCTTCAACAGATTTTGTTCTCCTTTGGAACAAGAAAGGTGAAAATGCATCTAATCATGGTAAGTTTGGTTAGATCCTTATAAAATTTGAGATGTTGCAATTAACAATTCCTTTTACCTAAGCCATCTAGATAGTGAGAATATTTCATTGCCCATAAATGGGCAAGATTTTGATCTTTTCTTCCAATGTAAAATCTAATGCTTAAAGGGAATCCATGTGTAAGTATTTATTGTGTATTTTATTTCCCCTTGAGTGTAGCATTTTTATTTTATTTGAATAAAGAAAAAATGATGTTTGCATTGTTTGAAATTCTTAAAGTAGAGGCATGTTTCATTTCACACATGGATTTACTTTCATTAGGAGGGTTAAAGGTACTCATTCCTCCATCCCTTTGTATTTGATGTATATCATGTGAGATTGATCGAGGTTACAAGTCCATAGATATTTTAAGGTTCTCATGCACTCTCAAGAAGAACACATGTCCCACAATCGGAGCAATATCTTACACCGTGGTGTACCATACGTTTTTCACTTAATGACAACACCATTGTAAGCCCAAATTGTGTCTATATGATGAATTTTTTTAAATGTATTGGCCATAATGTGATGAGTTATGTATAGTTGTTCACTAGATTGTATCCTAGATTCCTCAAGTGAATGGCCATGACATGTCCTTCTAGTCCCCATTCTCATTTCCTCTGGGTCTACAATACCTATATATTGACTACCACTTGATAGGTGGAAATACCCTATCTTCGTCGGCATTTAATGTATTAGGCAGGCTTGTGAAGGTCTTGGGAGGATATATTTGGAGAAACGATTTAGGGGAGCCCTTATTTACTCACTTATTATATTTTCCATGTAAAAGGTGATTACACTTTGTAAGATTTGTCAGAACCATATTTAGCACACCTATTTATTCCCCATTTAGAACACTTTTATTTATGTACATAACACACTTTGGCCAGGGTCTCTTGGATATGATTCACCTAGCTTCACAATTCCTAATGTAGTCTCATAATTCACAAGGTAGTTCACATTTCCCAATGCATATGACACCCTTTCTAAGGCAAAAGAAGGCTCATTGCATTCATTAATGGCTCTTTTATGCATGCCATGCTGAATTTTGTGGAACATCTTATCCAAAAAGCCATTTCAATCTTTATTTCATTATTAAATGGGGTCAACCATGATAGTAGTGTTGGTTTATTAATGATGTGGAAAGGTAAACAAACCAAACTTAGTAACAAATAAAGTGGAACATTAAGAATGCAAGCCAAAGTCAAGGAGTCATTTACATTATAAGGAGATGTTGGGATCCAAAAGTGAATGTTGGAGCCTAAAAGGTGAATGTTTAGGAAAATAAGGCAAATGTTGGTGCCTATGTTACATGGGAAGGCATCCAATCCATGTTTCAATAAATTTAAAGCCATTTTCAAGAAAAAATGTTGGACAATTCAAGAAAGTATGAGTCTCATAATGTGGATGTCACCCTCTTCTGAGGGTTTGAAAGATATGTAAATGTCATTTTCAAATTTTTTACTTAGTTTCCAAGGATTTTGTGGATGACAATTCAATTATTATTGTTTTTTCCTTAGCCTGTTTTTAGGAGTAAAAAAAGGACAGACGTCAGAGGCCTATTCATAAATACATGTTTCATTTCTCTTCCAAAGTAGTAATGTTGTGTTGGTGAATTGATGATCTTTCTACCTTAATAAAATTATCTTTCATGAAGCATCGGTGTTGACCTTTGGAGCCTCTTCTTTCTTGTTGTCTCTTTTATTTTTAAAGACGTTGTTTTGCTTATTCAAGGACTACTAAGTACTACACAATAAATACATTGAAGGGTATCTTTACAACTTGGAAGGAGGGCGTTCATGGTATATTTCCTCACATTCTCCTTTGTTGGTTTGAGGTAAGTATCTTTTATTTTCAAAGACATTCTTGTGTTTATTAAAGGAATACTACAAGACTACAAGATATATACATTGAAGGGTATCTTTACAGCTTGGAAGGAGGGTGTTCATGGTATTTTTCCTCACATTCTCCTTTGTTAGTTCGAGTTAAGTATCTACATATTTTTTAGGCCATACCTTCAAATTTCCTTTGCAAGGGTTTTAGTTTTATTTCATGCCATAGTTGATCTTATTTTGAAGGCTTTACCCTTGAGGGATCCCTTCTAGTGGGGCTTGGTTTCATAGCTTCGCTTAATTATTTAAGAGACTATCATACCGTAAGGTTATAGTCTCTTGCCTAAATCCTCAACCATTTCACAACCAACTTTAAGCGAGGCATTCATCTTGACCCTAGTAGCCCTAGTGGAGATACAACACAAGCCCTAATTCCAAATATGAACCAATTTACTAAAAAATATCTCTTTTATTGTTTTATAAAAATTATAAAAGAAAACACAAAAAAGTCATAAAACAAAGAATCTAAAAATATTTTTGTCTAAGCTCAACCATCACTTCACATCTTTAAGTTAGATGTCCTAGGTTTTGTACCATCTTCAGAAATTGGTAGTTCAAGCCTTAACTTGCCCCATAAGTCTTTTTTATCGTTAATAAGACATTAGTCTATCTAACATGTGTGTTTTGAGGTCCTTCTGAGATACATCATTGAGATACCCCCCATAACTTCCTAGGAGCTAGGCTAAAATGTGGGGAGAATGTATTGAGGTGAAAGTGGGTACATCTCCTATTTGTGCCTACCATCCTAGCAAGTTGATTAGGACCTTATGAAGGTTACTAATTTGGATGTTAACATGTCCACTCCACCTATATGAACATTGTTGCAACCTAGGCATCCCCAACTCAACTCCATGCCTTTGTGCAAGCATGAAAGTTGCCTCATGTTTTGTAGGATAAAACCTTCCTTTGAAATAAAAAATGCTCCTCCAATTCAAGGCATCTATGTTAGAAAATTATTATTACAGAGCAATGGAACACATAAAATATGGCAGAAACACAAACACAGAAAATGCATAAAACAAGAGAGACACAGATATACGTGGTTCACCCAATTTGGCCTATGTCCACGGAGAAACAACCAGTCCTTCCTTTTATATTATCCAACAAAATGAAGAGATATAACCTACAACATATCCGTTGTAATTTCCTCTTCACTCTCACACAATCTCCTCTCTCTTTCTCGCTCGGAATACCCATATACGCAGCCACAATACAATTCCATCATATATAGCAAGGGGTTTCCTTCTAGGGAAACAAACCCTAAATTAAACATAACTTCTACCATTTGATCATCCACCTAATGAACGGCCCAAATTGACTACGAAATTAAAATATTTTACAAGGCAATTTTACATCTATTTTTAGCTTTGGGGGTGCTTCCCCTAAACCCCCACCAGGGGGGGCTCATAAAAATAGTCATTTCCCCCTTGGTGGCGAACAAACGGGCGGCGTTGCTGCCCCATTACGAACTGGGGTCTAATGAGGCGATACCTCTGTATAAAGAAGATAATCAAGGTCCACACCCAACAATCTACTCAAGCAAGCAAGTAATGTCCAAGTGACCATTATGATGAATGCTCCCAGGTTGTTTGAAGATATCTAATGCTCGAAGGAAAAATGTCATGAAAACATCTAACTAAAGTCAAATAACAACCAAGTAATCCATCTCCATTGTGCGAGTTGAGATTGTTTGAAAATATCTAATGTTCCAAGGAAAAATGTCATGAAAATATCTAAGTAAAATCAAATAACAACCAAGATATCCATCTCCATTGTGCAAGTCCATAACAAACCATCCAAAAGCTAATCATACACCATGTCACCCAAATTTCATAAAGCACCCCAAACATGGTGTAAACACTTTCGTAGTACCCCTAAAAGCTAATGCAAATATTGATTGTTGCATTAGATGATATTTCAGATCGAGAATTTCATGGAGGTGATTGAATGGATTAGAAAATCATTACAAAAATTTCAAGGTAAATTGCGTCAGATAAAGAAGATGTTATCCCGGGTGGTTGGGAGGGTTTAATAATAACCTCCCCACCTAGGTTCCAATCGCATATGCGACATGATATGTTGCGATGACGCAACCATATGTAAACATGATGTAATTAATGGGATATATGAAACACGCTTCTTTGAGGGGTCGCACCCCCTTTAATAAAGAAGATATTAGGAAATGAAAAAGAGTAGTGAAATTACAAACTATAGAGTTGAATGAGGTCCATGGAGAAATAGACATTCTAGAAAGATGAATTATCAGTGATAGAAGATAAATACTTGTTAGGAAATAACAAAATGCAGCTAATGTTGCAACAGAAGATGCCATATCATCTTAAACATGTAGTTATTGCACGTGTATAAGAACTTAATCATACTTAATGAATTGTATGCACGTCAACATAATGTGATTAATAACCTTGAAAAACAAAATGTAAACATTGGTGATGGGAAATAGTTGATATATTTTTACGTATACAAACATTAAATACAATAGAAAGAAAATGAACAACCAAATATATGTTTACTTTGAGATAAAACATAACATTTATGAAATATGTGTTTATTTAAAAATAATTTATTTAATCACATTATATTATTTAAAAATGTTTTCATTTTCACACACCAACCTGTTAAGTTGAGGCATGCTTTCCATTTCATGTATTTCTATGATCTAAGTGATCCTATTTTATACGTTGGGATGTCACTATTAGGATATTTCAAAATAATTGTTGACAAACTCTTTTTGCATTCTTTTTGCATTCTCACTTGAAGTGAGGGGGCATTAGCCATTATTAAATAATGATTATTAATGGTTATTAAAATATTGAAAATATGTACTTATTCATAATGGTTATTTAATGATTGTTATTATGATAGGTTTAGACTATAGATTCACATAATTAATAAGTGAGTATAGATGTAAAAAACAATCATATTATTATTATGATTTTTTAAAAATTTGAATAAAAATAATGGTAATATGGTAATGGTTATTTAGTGATTGTTATTATGATATTCTTAAACTATTGCTATCATTAATAGCTAAGTATAGATGTAAAAAATAATTATGACTTTTTAAAATTTTGAATAAAAATAATGATAATATATTATTATTAATGTTTTAGAAAATTGAATCAAAATATTTATACGAGTATTAGTTAAAAATAATATAAAATAAGAATAAGTCACAAGGGTTAGTTTAACTAGTCAAACAAGTGTTTCGTCATTCGAGATGTCACAGGGTCAATTCTCCTTGAAGGCTTTGGGGTTAGGCCTAGCGATTGGCCGTGGGGCTTGATACCCTTGATCAAACTCAGATATTTATGTGGACGTAGCAGCCACCCAATAACCGCGGGTGTCCTTGAACCACCAGGGAAAAAAAACAAAAACAAAAACAAAAAAACCAAAAAAAAAGAATAAATAAATAAATAAGAATATTAACTATATAATATAATATATATATGAAGTTTTTAATATCACACTTAAAAATTTTTAAGTTGAAATGAAAATGGTGAGAACCTATTAAGCATCATACAAAACAAGTGAAAAATGAAAATGGTAATAATGATTTAAAGATCATTATTCAATTTCTTTGAAGTAAATTAGGATTGTCAATCTTTAAAGGATGATAAAAAAAATGTCATGTATCTTTTAAATAGTTTTGATTCTTTAAATAGGGTAACCAATGTTTTTTTTAGTCGAATGGGAAAGGTGACAATTTTTAAAAGATCGTCAGCAAATTAATAATTTTTGTAGTTCAATAGGAATGATGACAATTTTTAAAATATTGTCACAAAACTATTTTTCTTTTGGAATATTGATGGTCATTCAATATAATCATCATACACTATTATAGGTGATGGTCAAACATCAACATCATATCTCTTTTATTTACAATAATGTTACTTTCACTAATGGTTAGTTTTTAGTGACAAAAGATTTTTTACCATGATATCCAATGAAGTTATGGTGATGTTTGCACTAGTCACTAAAAGTCATTTTTGTAATAGTGAGAATATAGAACCTTTTCATTTTAAGTTTGTCATTAAGTAATAATTCACATATAAAGATATTTGGTTTATTGGAAGGATAGAAACTCAAAGGAAAATACTCTTTTTGAAATATGACAAAGATCATAGTTTAAGATTTGTTCAATGCAACTTATCAAGTCACTTCAAATATATGTGAAACAAGTGGTTTGCGATACCAATTTGACTTTATAAGTTGTGTTTTAGAGTTAGATTAGGTGAAGGCGCAAGTAATTTTGTTGAATGGAACATCTAAACATTACTAATGAAAATATTAGGTGAAGGCACAACTAATTTTGTTAAATGGAACATCTAAACATTATTAATGAAAATAACAATTCAAAAATGTATATCACACATTCAAATATTTAAGTTAGTCATCAAATGGTTAACCAGAAACATCAACATGCAACATTTGATACTTTGGCACTTATTTTCTCAAACAAAGCTAAAGGAAAGTAATTTCACAATGATTTTTTAGTCTCATATATATTGAGACCTCAATATCAAGTTGATAATTGTTCAAAGAAATCGTTGGATAAGTGGTGAGATGGAAATTATAGAGGAGAATGTTAATGTTTCTTACCCAATAATAATGTGCTCTAGTTATATAACTATTGGTTGGTATCAAATATATGACATTAATCTTGATGATTCTAACTTCAAATTTTAATAATGTTCTTTATGCATTTTTTTAGGTTTGTGGTGACAATTAATGGGGCCTTAAAAACACATTTTGTTTGAAAATTTGTATTACAAAGACATTTTTGTTGGACCATTTATTTTTATCTCTCTCTCTTTTTCTTTGTATGAAGTTAAGTTACTTTCTTATATTTATCCAATGACAGTTTGTTTTTGAGTGATATATGATAGATATGTAATGTACCATTATGTTTGTTATTGAAATGAAAAGATATGAAATTTTCCTTGGGAAAGAAATTGAAACTGACATGCTTGTATGTAGAAAGCACAGTAAAAAAGTGCATGCAACTGAGTTTCAAACCCATACAATAAAGTTTCATAGAGTTGGAGTAACCATGTTCAACATAACCTACAATTATTTTATCCCTTAAGACCACATCAACTATTGACATATGGTGCCAACATTTTGTCAAACACTTCTTTCAAATCCTCTAGTATGTTACCCACATTTTGAATACATGGTAACAAGTGCACTTCTCACATTGAGAGTTCTCCCAAATCCATTTTGAATATTATTTCCATGGAGTTGCTTACCCCTTCTTATAGTTTCACCAACCTTATCACATGTATTGATTGAATTGGAAAAAGTGGATTTGTTTAGACTTATATTTTCTCATTGCATTTTACAAAATAACTTCAATGCACTCAGATTGTATTCATTGTGGGCATATGTTGAAACCATTATAGTCCATGAGACTTTTTTTTGGTTATTCTTACTAAATAATTCAAATGCATCATCTATGCTTTTTATTTTGGCATAAATTGTTACAAGGGAATTCTTCAAGCAAAGTATTAACTCAAATCTAGTTTTGATGGTGTGGTTGTGTTGCTCTACTTCCTCTGTTTGACAATGATTGAATACTTGCATGTATTAAGAATACTTGCAAAGTAAAACTGATTTAACTCTTAGGAAAGTTGCCAAAGATGGAAATGGATTTTAGTGAGGGATGATATAAGATCCTCACCTAGAGGGGTGTCAAGTAACTTCTATAAAATTGATGAGGATAACCATGTAGGATAGACAATATTGTTGAGATGTTGACAAGGCACATTGTATATGAGTTTGGATGCACTTGTGGATAGGAAAGATGCATTTCAGGGTTGCCTTGGTAAGGCACTTGATGGATTGATGTATTGGCCTTTATCAAGGAAGACTTTGGACATACATCTTGGTCCATTTGCAAGACAATGTGAACAAACCATGAAGATTCAAGCATACCCACAAATTGGTAGGGCATTCCACAAAAAAACTGTAGATGACTTGGAACCTATAGATAGGCAGGGTGCACTATACAGACTTGGGTACGAGCCTATAAATAGGTAAAGCACAATACAAAAAAAACTTGGGTGCTCTTGCAAATGGATAGAATGCACTACATATTGGGTCAAGTTGGACACATTAAGGAAGTTGGGAAAACTTGGCTTGAAGCTTGAGGAGTTAGAGTACTGAGACTTATACAGATTGTTAAGTGGAGATTTTTCACTTGGGGGTCATCATGAGTGATTAAGGTGCCTTAGGGAAAAGTTTTCCATGAACATGATCATTGGATGCACTCATATCGTCTACTCACTTGGGTACACATTCCTTTGGAATGTACTTGTTAGGTGCCTTAGGAACACTTGGGTGTAGATGAAGTTACAAATGGATAGATGACCTTAAAGTGTTTAAGACAACTTGGTGAGGGGGGTGATCTATGTGTGGATGAACTAAATGGATAGACGACTTGTGGGCTTGAGATGACTTGGATTTGGAGTTGTATCAATGGAATAATTTGGTGGAATGAGTCAAATTGAGGAAACACGGGTCCACTTCATGCAACATGACTTTCTAACTGGTGGGAAAGGTACATACAAGTATGGAGACACCTCATGGAGTTAAGGCATCATTCAAGGAGGAGATCACTCATCACTAATAAGTGGAAGCAAGAAATCATTTCAAGGAGTAATACAAGGAGTTTTGTAATTATGTTTAAAGAAGAGAAATGGCGCAACTTGTGTTGTGTTGCAGAGTTGAAGGATAACACATGGATATAGGAGTAAAACTTGTATAATTTCTTGGGTAGGATTATATGAAGGTTTTGGGCACCCTTGCAAAAGGAAATTTTCCTTAGCTATTTATTTTTTTGTAATTTAGCCACAAGAAGAGGCCATGCTCTCTCCATTGTATTGTATTACATGTAACATTATCGTACGTATATGAATAAGGGTATTAGACACTTGACTTGAGTGTTTCTCATCCCCATACACTACATAATTGTGCAAATGTTCTATATGTGTTTGGATGTTGCTTGTTCCATGTATATGCTTATAGTTTTCTAAGTGTTGTGTTTGGATAAGTCGCTAAGTATTGCATGGAATATTTTTGGCCACGGTTGGAAGTTCACCTAGTTTGGTGTTGGATAAGACCGATCTAGTAGAATTTGGGGCATCTAACATTGTAGCCTAAGGTGAAGTTGTGGGAAGATCTTAGGTGAAGAGGCATAGTTCTGTTATAATAGGTGTAGGTGTAGATTGGCTAAGCCATAGTGGCTAGGGCAAGGAACCACACATGTTAGAAAAATTTGGACACACACTTGGGCACACCTAAGCCACACAAAAATTCCAAATAGAGTATAGGCCTATGACACTTACCTTTTAGCAATTTTATTATAACAAAGAAAGTTAAGATTACATTGAAAAATTTTGGGATGTGAACAAGGAATAAAATTTAGTTTTAAATCTTCGTCTCATGTTTTGCATAACAAGAGCCATTTTCTAAAAGTTTACATTTTTTCACTAATGAAAATGCCTTGAAGAAGAAAACATATTAATTAACAAGTTTTCATTGCATCAAATAATGATAGAAAAAAGTTGAGTTCAAGTGTTGAAGCCTCTATAATTCTTCATTCGGAGAGAAATTTTGAAATTAAATAAGTTCTTTGAGGAATTTGAAGATCCTGGTGCTATTTTGGTACACATACCAAGTTAAAGAATGCATTTATGTTTCAATATCACATTAACAGAATTTTCACTTGCATGAAAAATTAAAAAGCAATAAAAACTTAATAACTCTAGAATTTTCTGGTTTGCATGGATAAATGGTTATGCTAGTATTATGATGCTCGAATTCATCCTTTGGTTTTCTAAATTCCCTTTTTAAGTGCTTGAATATCACTAAGCAGGTCTTCTATGAGGCATCACTATTTACTTGAAAATAAAATCTTACCCTTTGTTAGTGAAGTTTTACACTTTGTTTACTTTGAAATGTAACATGAAGTATTGAATTGTATTGCATACTTTTTAACCCAAAGAATGATATACTCTCAAACACTACGGTTATAAAATCTTCTTGAAGTATAAAATGTGTGACTACTATAAAGAAATAATTGCTTAGTAAGTGATTTAAATACTTTAAATATTTTTGCCTTTACATTGCAATCATGACAATCTAAATTTGTGAAGTGGATATGCCTTCAAGAGAAAGCCCACCACTCGAATCACCCAAATGATTGAACAACAAAGAGGATATAAGATTAATTTCATCATCTTTGATTATCATTTAGTTTTCATAGCTTATTTGTTTCATCAATCGGATGTAGAATAAAAAAGTTAACAAGGATATTTAGTAAGACTTGCGTGCCTAGGTTCACATAACTTAGCATGAGGACATGTAAACCTTGCAATTTTCGATAACCTCTAAAGTAGTTTAATGAACATAAGTTGTACACAGAGAAGTAGTCACACTTCGTTTTAGCTATCTGTAACGTTATGTGTTTGAAATTGCATGGCTAAATGGGTTGGGTTATCGCAGTATAATTCAAAAGCATCTCACATATGATTTTCTCTTTTTATATTAGGAAAATATCTTTTGCCATGGCATTAAAGACCAAATATCATTACTACAAAAAACATTAAAAATCAATGCTTAAAATTTGTTCACCTTTCTTTTTTTATCAAATGTTTGTCTTTTAAGCATTTTCCTATTTTTATTTTATTTTTAGGGTTAAAATTACAAACTAATTGACATTATAGCTCTCACCCGGGTCCTCTCGTCTCTGTTGGTCCTCTCATCGCTGGTCAGATCTCAGTTCCATTGTGCAGCCTGGTTGTAATCCTTCTTCTGCCCCTTCTACGATGGCTCGTCTTCATCAGAGAATGGGGTGCCGCAGAGGCCAACCCCGACGCGCCCCAACTAACTCTACTTCGGACTCACCTACCACCAATGAATTGTTTACGGGTTGTTATCCAAGCACCCATAGTGGGAACGGAAGGCGTCACGTCTCAAGTCATTCCCGGGGGCCTCCATCTTCGATAGGGTCTACCATTTTCACTTTCAATAGCTCTCTCCACCAGCCTCGGATTACCGCCCACATATCCGTGGTCTTCTATGAGACTACGCAAATGGAGGGTTCAGACACTCATACGGGAGGGTTGGGTGCAGCTACTGGTCCTCCTCCTGTGTTTCAACTTGGAATTGGTATGGCGCCACAGCATGTTCAGGCTGAACCGGGTGGAGGCACGCAGGATACGGAGATGTTTCCTGTTGACCCCGGACCTTCTGTTCAGTTCACCGCTCCTGTTGCTTATGAACCGGAATTTAGATGGTGCTGAATTGTGGAGGAACAACCTAATGATTAGCCTGCTCTTGCCGACGGTGGTCTATTTTTTTGGCTTACCTCTGGCACGTTTACTATGGTAACTCGGCTATGGACTTCATCTGGTTTTTGTTGTACGGGTCTCCATGTTTTTTGTTGTATGGGTCTCCATGTTGTGGGTTCTACACTTGGCCTCATATTTTTTCTGGAATGATGGCTCTTATCAGAGCAATGAACTGACTTCGATCATTGTGTAAATATTTTTAGAATTAAACTTACTTAAAAAAAAAAAAAAAAAAAAAAAAAAAAAAAAAAAAACCTTAATTACGTATTTATTGGATTTTAAAATATTTTACCAATTTGCCATAAAGATAGAAATGACTTCGTATTGTTGAAAATATTTTGGAATGTAATGAACCAGAAAGAAAAAAGAAGTTGCTGCTATTGGTCAGATTTTAAAGTATTTCACAAATCTGCAAATTTAAAATTAATTGAATCAATTTGCAAGGGAATAAGAATCATGCTCAATACAAGCAGGTTGAGTTATGTTGTTCCAGCAAGCGTAGGCGCAAGTAGGGCACAGTGTTATAGTATCATTATAGAACGATGATAAGGAGACACAGCATGTTTAACATTTCTGAGCCAGGAACTAAGAATATGTGCATGTTACATTCCATGTCACTGCATAAGGACAAGGGAAATTCAAATATAAGACTTAGCCAGCTCAGAGTGAAACACATAACATTCACAAATATATAAATTATGAGGTATTATAATAGTGTATTACTCAGAACTTGAGTGGTTCTGCGACGACCTAGACTAAAGAACAGGCTGGGTTTAACAATCTTAGTAGGGCCACAAGTATAACCTGGTCCTGGAGCCTTCAAAGTGAAATTCTTTGGCAATTTGACAGTTTTGTTACTGGTCCCTGAATTGCCCACACTAACTTGGAAGGATGCGATGGAATTTGGAGGATCCTGAGCCCAAGATGCCAATGCTCCACCTTTGCAGCAATTAGTAAATTGTTGATTGTAAGGCACACCTGGTAAGAGATCAACAACAGTGGGGTCCTTCTTGCAACAGTGTGGAACACCAACTTTCCATTTGGAGCAATATCCTTGCTCTGTTGTCTGGCCACCAACCATAACCCAGATGACCTCCTTTTTTTCCCATTGCCAACCCAAAGTCCATCCTGGGGGGCTTGGTATATGGCAGTACTGCTAAAAATTGTGCATGGTCATGACCACCTACAGAGGGAAGCTCATTAGACTCAGCAAAGAGTAAAATAAGTTCTAGCATGAATATTTTCAGGGAATTTTTAGTAAATTGTACCAATGTTTCTAGTGAATACTTACTTAATTTCAGGGACATAAAGCTAATTAAAAATGAGTGAAGTATTTACTTAAAATATCAAACATACCAATAAATACAACACAATTTATCAGAAATTTTCATCAATATCAAAGTAAACTCTACCTGACTTGAAGGTTTTCCAAACTTGTCATCATGTCAAGCTTTGAGAATTTAACCTGTAGGCTACTAGGAATGAAATTCAAGAAAGCTCAACATCTATTTTAGGAAAATGAGGAAAGGGAATTATAATTCAAGACCTATTTGATGAAAGGGCATTACTTGCAACATATCCATCTGCAGTCCAAGAAACAATATCCCATTTGATTTTTATGTTACTAATTGGATCCAATGGATCATAAGCACCTGTAAAGCACACAATGTAGATAAATTTTAAGTTAATATTGTATTCATATCCTTGATAAGGATGGAAAAGTTTAAGAATGGAAATTGATCTTAAAACTTAAAATTTTGCCAAATTTTATGGTAAAAATAAGTTTATATTATAAATCTTGGCATGTTATAGAAAACAAACTGCAAAATTTAAACATGTAAAATGGAAATTAGCAAAATTTGACCCTTGAATTGAAACATCACCTGCACGTGAAAATGCAATAACCAAGATAGTTAATGCCAAGAAAAACCAAACTGCATTCCTGATCAACATATGGAAATTCTGCATGCAACTTCTTCCCTCTGAAGACTTTAACTCTCTTCTCTCCATGATGCCTTTGATATTATCAATTAATGAATCAAGCAGAAACCCCAGAGGAAGAGTTCAACAACCCTTCTAAGCAGCTACAGCTCCACAAATACAATGGAAATGGGAATGGAGAAAACATTAGTTTATGATGAAGAACAAATAACTAAAGTGTATAAACTTGCAGGCCTGTAATGGTTGGTTTCTTCATTCTTCAAACAAAGTAGTGAAAGTGGAGAAGGAAAGTGCTTGCCAAAAGCTAGGGAAGAAGAACAGTAACAACAACTGGCAGACCAAAGAAACTATTAACTTTGAGGCCAAGAGTGACATAAAATAATGGGAAAAAGCAATAAAAATATCCAAAGAAATGATTAACTAAGAAATTGACTAATGAACGAGAGAGACAATTCAAATTTCCAATAAAATCTAATAATATGTTATTGATTAACATGAATGCAATATATAGACTCTGCTAGAGACCAATTAATTCAAATTAGGTTGGGGTTCCATGTTCATGCACTAGTATAATTCAAAAGTACTTTCCCTAGTTGGAAAACACGTTAAATTATACTCACAAACCAAAATATACCCTGAAAATAATCCCAATGCCTACATCTATACCATGAAAATAATCCCAATTCCTACAGCTATACCAATGAATATAGCTACGCAAGGAAAATAATACCAATGCCAACATATTTGCAAGGGAAATAGATCAAATTGAAAGGAAAATACCTGTGGAAAATAAACCCTTTGTTGTCTTCCTTGAAACTTCTAGCTCAGCTTCGAGTTCCTTTGCAAAATAACAGTGAAGGCCCCAGCATATAAAAACTAAAACAATTTGGTGCCAAAAAGATTTTCGGCCTCTACACCAAAAACGTTTCAGTGGTTTCAGCGATCGTTTTTTCATTTTAAGATGGCCTAGCCCGTTGTTTCCTATTGTTTCCCGCCCATGTCTCCCACTTTTCATAAGAATGAGGGTCTTAATATCTATCTCCCGCCACCTACGAATAAACGAGTATGTGCTCTTCTGCCGTTGGGCCTCATACCCTTCATTCCCATCATAGAAACCCTAGTCTCGTGGCTCTCAAACATTAGTGTTTGTCTCTCCATTTTCTCAACAAACCCTCCATTGCAATGGGGCAAACGAGGAGGAAGGTTTGGTTGTAGAAGCAAAGGTGTTGGTTCATTGCAGTGTGGAGGAAGGTCTGGTTGATGAAGATGCAGCACCATTTTCCAGTCGATTCGTAATGGAAAGTCGTGGCAGGAATTAGGTAGGGAATGGAGTAGTTCCGCCAGGCCCACCGCTAGATTCCTTTCCATCAATTCCTCACAAAAGCCCAATTTCTCGTGTCGTCTAGAGAATCCCTCTGGAACAAATCAAGGTGATTCTCTAGCCATCTCTTAGCACAATAGAAACAAAGTGACATTGGTGTGGCACTGTCACCATCTTCGTGAATCTGCAAACATTTCTCGATCTTTTTCGTTCCTCTGTTCCTTGAAACCCTCTATGTTCCTTAAAACCCTCTATGTTCTTGTATATACTTTTGAATACAAATTGGCAAAACCAAAGTAATTAAGGTATCAAACCAATGAGTCATGAGTGATCTTGCAAAGCCATCACCATTGTTGACAGATGAATTCGTTAGTGCAAAAATATGATCGCGAGTTAATGTAGATCAACGTGTTTCTACCAACGGCTTTGAGAATCTAAGTGTGGAATCACCATATTAGAATAATCTAGAACTGATTGCATACGCAATTGGAAATAAATTGGTATTTAAATTGAACATTGGTTCCTTGTTCAATTTAATTCATTTAAAATGAGGAAATCATACTTAGGGAAACCCTAACCTACAAAATTGCACCTCAAAAATATTAAATAAAAAATGAGTACATCGATCGTGTAAAAATTAAATCAAACCTTTGCACATTGACCTTGGCAAAACGAACCTAGGTGCATTGGCTGCAAAATAACTCTGAAAAACATGAAATCGAAATGGGTACATGGAGCATGTAAAAGATGAAATACTACACATGTTCTCTAAGATAGCATTAATCGAGTTAATAATTTAACTAGCATTGGAAAACTAAGTCAATACTACCTAATTTAACTAGCATTTATTTTCAAATAATCAAGTATCAAAACCAACAAGTTATGATGATATCTATGTGAATTTTAAAAGTAAGTCAATACTACCCAATTTAGCTAGCACTATAAATATTATTCAAAGACACAATGATAAGAATTAAAATTTTGTTGAAGACACCTAGTTACTTGTCATGTCTTCACTACTAAGTTTTGGTACAATTATAGAGTATCACATTGTGATGTAAATGTAGTCTAAATTAAATTTTTAAATTACACCATTTATTACTATATCTAGTAAGCATAATACAATGACCACAAGGTACCACTACTCATACTAACATGACAAATAATTGAGCTACCACTATAAAAAATAGATTTTCACTACCATGGACATAAGTAAATTAGGGATTACTTTTTCACATGTATAAAAATATATATAGATATAGTTTCCTATTGTTACTTTTATCACACTACTTATGACAACACTTACTTTAAGACAATCACCCCTTAACAATAAGGACATTATTATTGAAGAAACCTAATTTAATAATATAAAAGAGAAACACATTTATTATATTGGGACAAATATACTAACCTTGGATCTATCAAGGAAGGAATGGGGTCATATTACATAAGTGAAAACCTCTTTTACAACATGAACTTTTGAGTAAATTTTTGCATCATAATTATCATCTCAACACTTATAGATCTATGTGAGTTCTCTTAAAAAATTTCATCTTAATTGTTTTAAGACTAACATCGGACATTAAGTCAAGTTGACTATTCACTTTCCAAGGCAGAGAATATGTCAACTTGGCAGTTACCTGCATTATAACTTAATATTAAATACTATTCTTATTTTTATATTAATGTGAATGCTTCTAATATTTAATATATTGTTAAGTAGATTACCCATTGAATAATTAGTGAAGTATCTAATATTGGATGAGAGAGTTGTAAGGCTAAAATTTTGGCTACCACGGATTATATTTGGTGTTTGTATCATGTCATGCAAAATTATATTTCACACCTCTCCATTTGGGAGGTTTCAGGTTCAGTACTAACTTATTAGGTTCAAGATGAGAATGGTTTCTTTTGTGTCATCTCCTCCATTAATATCTCTTGGATTTGCTTAAAATTTTACCTTCTAAACCAATGTGTAAGTACTCTTTAGCCATTTCCTATAAGCACAAATCTTTCTTTGCAATACGATATCATGTACAAGTTCGGTTTGCATACTAGGTATCTCCTCATCTGCTAGAACTATTCTTCATCTTCGTCCCACATCTAACATTGGTAGTTCTAAGACTTCAACTTTTCATCATTCAATATGGAAAGAGGATGTTCATTTATGATGGGAGGGACAAGTTGAATGAATGCTTCCAATCCGCTGTAAAATCTTGAATGAGCCATATTGGTGACTTTCCAACTTTTTCGTTCTACTTGGAATCTCTCCTTGCTTAAACGTAGCCACATACAAGATCTTTAACCTTGAAATTTTTAGTAGTGATTCTTTTCCAAGGAAAACCATATGGGGAAACCCACTTGATATTACCCCACCTCACTAGATAGCATTTTGTAGTGAATGTGTTGGTATAGATTAGTGCACCTTACTAGGGGATTCAAACTAGGACCTTACTAGGATAGAACTAGCCAAATCCCCAACAATTTTAGCAACAACGAGTTGAGTTAATCTCCTTCGACTAAATTATGAGTAGTTGTATTCTAATCATGCCATTATTTATACATTGAATTTTTTGGAGTTGTTCTTGTACCTTCTCGTTGATTTGTTGTATTCTTTCGATCAATTTGCATGCTTCGCTTAAAATATTGAGTACTTCTATAGAACAGGATTGGATGCTTCCCATTTTATAGCTCTATTTTGTTTTATGCCATAGGGTAAATATCTTTGATAGCATAGTTTACTTCTTGGTCCATGACAGTTTTACTACTTATATTGGGTCCAAGGATGTGTTTGGTTCATTGATCTTATAGTAAAATACATTTCATGATATCAAATTTTCATTTTATGAAGGAAATAATGTTTAAGAAGCACATACCTTTCATAACAATGGGATCGTGAAGCCACAATTCTCCTCTATTGTTTGGAGGTAGAGGAGTCCCAGAATCAGGATCAATTATTTTTTCTTCAGTATTTGGAGTCAACAAGCCAACACATCCATAGTGCCTAGTTTCTTCTTCACCATCTAAATATGTTGCTACTGCTGTGGTTTCAGTGAGCACATAGCCCTGCAAAACTTCTTGCAACATGACTAAAGAAAGAGCATAACGTAGGTGTAAGCTCACCAAAATAGTTAGGTACTATGTCTAGATTCTAATGTGAGGAATAGCAAGGGTAAAGATGATAGGACCTATCTTACAGTTTCATTCAATGTTAGATTGGGAAACCCCGATGGGCATATGCACAATAAGATTTTTTCCCTGATGATGAACCTTAGTAGAAGTTCAAAACACATCAATCCTAAAACTTGATGTGATTTATCCAAGAGAATTTTGCTTTAATAAGAATGAAGTCTATGAATCTCAAATTCCCAATCATCCAAGATGCAACAATGTAGTCCCAAAGACCAGAACCGCCATTTTAGAAAAAAAGAGTCAAACTACCCACCATGAGGGAATGAACAGGAGGGGCGTGAGGATACACCAAGAGTTTTTAATCTGGCCAGTAGCCACAATTATGGTGTAAAACCCTGTGTTGATATTAGCTCTCATGAGTGCAAATTCGATGTTAAAAGATTTCCAGAAGTTATGCTATAATATTGTATCTGATAATAAAATGAATAATTATTACAAATGAATGGTTACATTAGGGTTTTGGGGAGTTTGAATAGCAATAAACCATAAAATAAAGTAAATGCCCTATTACCTCTCAAAACCACCATCTTCAGGTGTTAAGCCTTGAACCAATTTGAGGCAGCCCTAGGGCCCATAGCAGTGCTGCCCACTAGAACCACAATGGCTACACCTTTCAAAACTTTCACTGTTGCCTTTTGTGAGGGCTATGGAGTTGAATGAGGAATGAGTGGGTTTGAAGTGGCAATGAATAAATTCAATGGGTTCTCTTCCTTTAGATAAATCCCGAAGGATGTGCCTCCTTGCCCTGCGAACTTAAGAAATATGTTAGTTGAAGGTGAATCGGTTCCTTGATGGGTTGCAATTTTTATACATGAATCAGATCAAAATGATCCCCACATAGTAGATGAGGCAATTCAAACGGATAAGTATTATGAGAACCAATGAAAGAATTGGGATGATTTTTATAAGAAGTGGAAGTAGGAAAAAAACAATAATAAGGTTATAGGCTCTATTTTTTTTATATACCTACAATGCTCCCTAGCTAAACAAAATTGCTCAAAGTAGGACACAATACACAAAAAGTCATAAGGAAGAGGAAAAGAATATTGAAATGAAAGAACACTGAAATCTTCCTCATTATCGGTACTAAATATCCTCTGCATACATGCCAATGAAGTCTTTGTTGCTATTTTGTTGAACACATATCTAGCCTGTCCTTTGGTAGCAATTTTGTATGCACCATTGAAAGAAGCTTCTAGATGTGGGGAATTGGTGATGCAACATATATTCATTATGTGAGTAATAAGGAGTGGAACATAGAGTTTCCCCAAAGAAGTTGAGGAAGATGAAGCCCTAGAAGAAATGCTTATCAAGGCATTCATGGATTGGAGAAGCAGGTCAAAGATGGAAGCTTCTAGCTACTTAGGGTGTTTAAACTCCCATGAATGATTTATTGGGTTGGGGATGTCATAACATTTTCTTGGCAAAATAATACAGTTAAAATTTTTGAGCTTTTCCAAAAATCCACCAGCTTTATTGGCTGATCTTATTCTCATAGCAATTGGTATATGGCCCAAAGATTTTTTCACTATATTCTTTGCATCATAGTCGAGCTGTATTCAAGATATTATAGGGTTGTATTACTCAACGATTATCAATGGCATTATCACCTTTTGTTGCATCTATCACACAATGTTTTTAATTGCACCAACAAAAGTCATTGAATTGTACTCATAACAATGCCAGGGTTCTGTAATGAATGTGAGGCATATATGTTCATAGAAATGAGATGGAACAGTGAATGGGTGGGCAAGCAATATTCTATTTGCACTTCGTTTTATGATTGTGATATTGTCAATGGAAACTAAATTAAACTTCCTCATTGGTCATATCAAAGATCTCCTAGGAATATGTTTTATTGCCAAATAGAAGTAGATATTTTATACTTCTAATTAATTAGTCATTCACCAGTGGAGAGAACTCAAGGATGGATCTTCTTACAATCCTTAGTTTTGGTATTGAATTCACTAGTTGAAAGGGCATTTTCGAGAGGCTAATCATGATTCCGACTGCCATCTTAGTTACATTGCAAGGATCAAAGGATGACACATTTGTTATTTGTTTGTCTCAATTTGCTTAATTTCGAGAAGCTTGACAACAAGTTATAGAAAGCATCAAGAGATTTGCAGATCCACAAACCTTAGTAATTGTATATATGTTAATGCTGCATTGAAATATAGGGGCTCTAAAATTCAAGTTGGAGCTCACGTATATGGTACATTCTACCCAGCTTCCCCTTCTTATAGAATCTAGATCAATCAATATATCAAATGATGATACACTTTTCCTATAGTGACTGCAAGTGTCTCTTTTCTGTCAATGGATTCTACAATAAACTAGGACATTGCCTTCAAATATTTGAATGCAAATGCCAAAAATCTGCTTACAATGAACAATGACAGTGGGAGAAACATATCACCAGTGATATTTGATCAAACCAATAATGAAAATATGGCTAAGTTGTGAGCAAAGGCAGATGTGTGGACAACCAGGGTCCAGTAAGATGAAATTAGTGAAGGTTGAAAAAAATGTAATATGCAAAGTCAGAGAGATAATATCAGAAATTTACAATTGCAGACACGGTTGACAGAGCCAAGAGGTTTGTTTTTGCTGGGTGTTTTGGTGACCAAAATGCAGTGTAAAAAGAGGACGAATTCACTAGGTTAGATCCATGATTTTGCTGAGAATTTACCAACCAAGTCGCAACAAAAGGGAGCACATTTTTAGTTGGCAAGGCACCCATCAAATTGTTGTATTGAAGGGCCACAAAATGCCATTGATAGAGGCATGATTTCGCTTGGGAAGCAGCAACCAAAACACATTAAATTATAGCACAAATTAGCCGTGGAAATTGGTATGATTTCGCTTAGTAAAAGGTTCATTGAATCTGTTGTTTGAGGGGCCATTAAATGGTAGTGGTTTGTGCAATGGTTTGCAGAGAAAACTGGAAGAGACACAAATAAGAACTAAGTTCGAAAATAGCCAAGAAAATGGCTAACCTAAGAGGATCATAAATATGCCACAAATATGAAATTTTGTTCAAGTCAATTTGGAGTATGGTTTATTTGGGTTTCAAGTCAACTAGGTGTAGATTGTGAATTGGTGAAGCTCACCACCAGGGAACCACCCCACGCAATTCCACTTTTGGTTTTTGTCATCCCACTTTTCAAATGTTAGTAGCAGACTGAGAGTGCTAACTAGCAAATTGAAAAAACCAAGCATGTCACCAAGAATCAAACACAAGTGCGTGCCAAGAAAGACTAAGTGCGCCCAGGAAAAGAACTTATGAATATCAAATGCACAATGCATCCAATAAAGAGATGAACACATTTCCATATATATGTTTTAAAAAATATTTTAGTGTTGGAACTTGGCAGGTTCATGCTTCTTTGTGAGATTATATAAATGTATTGTTTCAGCGTCGTTGGTGGCAGATTTATGCAACATATTTGATCATTTAAGTTTAACAGATTTGCCTTTTCTTTTCCTACAAAGAATTTGCTCTTTATATGTGCTAGAGTTATTGGGATATTCTTTAGGAACAAGCAGGCATGCAAATTTATATTTTTAAATCCCTAATTCTCATCATTTGCAAATTGTTCGTCTACATCTATGCAAGAAGACAAATTAGCGGAAACAATGGAGGCGACTAGGGTTTCGAATCCTGGAAGTTGCTTGGAAACTCGCAAGGGCACCGGTTAGTCTGCAAGGTCAGAGGGTTGCAGAACAGTTGCCGGCGCGGGATCACTGTTGACTGGTAGCTGGAGGTTATACCCGGCGGTGGTTTTAGCCTATTGTCATTTTCCTGAGTTACCATTTCATTTTGTTTTATTACAGTTTGAACAACCGCATTTGTTTCGTTTCTCCCAACAAGAACCGTGAAGATTTTCGCCACTGACTAGCAACTGCTCCTTGATAACCATGGTTAACCCCGCAGATTCAGTCGATTTGGACCCCGCACTAGAAGACATTTTGTCCATGTGGGGGAAAGAGACTAACGCTCAGGCTGTGGAGCATTATTTTGGGGCTTTCGACCTGTCGAGGCGTGGAGAAATAAATCCAAATGATACCCCTCTGTTTCCTTTAGTGGACAAGGCGACGGGAAATGCGGAGCTTCATTCAAACATAGAAGTTGGTTCTAAGCAGAGTGACGGCGTTTCGATTCCCAGAGGAGCAGCAAAAGAAGGATTATCCTTGGACCCAAAAGGTATAAAAGACTTTCCGCGTCTTCAGCTGACTAAAGGTTTTGAAGATCTTCCAATTTTAGGGCTCGCTGCAAGTAACCGCCCTTTAAGGGCCTTTGAGGGGCTTCCCCCGATTTCTAGAGCTTCGCTGCCAAGGGTATCCCACTCCCTGGAAGGGCCGTTTGTTCAGGGTCCCGGAGATCTAACTGTTGAGGAGCAGGTAGTTTCTGATGGGTCGGCTAAGGGCCTGACTTTTTCTGGGAACGTGGAAGCAGTTTTGGCAAAACAAAATCCGCCTCTGCCAGAGATAACATCCAGTGGGGGCCTTCCGCAGACAAACTCAGAAAGGATCATTAGTCGTAAGGGTTATGGTACCCAGGTGGAAGAATTAGGATTTAAAGGGGCGAAGAGGAAGCCTCAAAGACCCATTGGATCTCAGGCGATAGAGGGCAATCTGGTCCTTGGAATGGAGGTATCTATTGAAGAATCATTAGCTGTTACAGAATGCACTTTGGTAGGAAGAGCCCGAGGTAAGAAATACTCCTCTGAGTTTCTGCAAGAGTGGGGAGAATCCTGTTTTGTAACGGATAGACCGCTTCAGTTTGAAGCTCAAGTTCTAGGGAAGGGCTGGTTTAAGCTCTGTTTTGTAGATAAAGACTCGGCAGAATGGGTTCTCCAGCGCAATTGGCATATTGGGAACATTCCCATTCTGCTAAAGAAATGGACACCCATGTTTGATGCTTTCAAGGAGAGAGCCGACGAGTTTCCTGTGTGGATTCGTGTTCCGGGTTTGCCTTCCTTCCTGTGGACTGAAGAAGTGTTTAAAACCATTGGTAACAGGTTGGGGATATATCTGGAGGCAGATATGACCTTTTTGCTCACAAAGGATCGAACAATGGCACGTATATTGACCACCCTTAATCCGAGCAAAGGCTTAGCAAAAACAATTGATCTCCAGTATAAGGATTACGTTTTTGAGCAGATATTAGATTATGAATATCTTCCGTTTCGATGCCATCTCTGTCACGAGTATGGGCATTTGGCTAAAGATTGTCTACTGAAGCGAAGGAGGCGACACTTTCGGCGAGCCTCAGCGAATAGGGGATATGTCCATGACCCTGATCTGCTACCTATGGAGAACGAAATCCCGGAGATGCATGGAGTAGCGGATATGGAGGCAGAGAAAACTGATAAAGTCCCAGTGGATGCATCTGTCCCGAACCAAGAGGGAAATCTGGGAATTGCAAACTTTTCGACAGTGCATGTGGAGGAACCTGACAAAGTTTCGGTGATCGTGGAGGAGCATGTCAAGACTGTCCCGGCAACACAAGTTCATTGTGAAGACGAAGAAAAGGGTATGTCAAGGACCATTCCTTCTACACATCTTTTGCCTGAGCATGTTCCTGTTTCCCCACATGTTTCATCTCAAACCTGTAATGTACACGAATATAATGTTTATGAAACCATGGATCATAATTCCGTAATGCTTCAAACCGGTAATGTACATGATAAAATTGCTGATGAATCTGTGGTAAATAATCCTATATCCCCTTCCATAGTCATTATTGCTGATGCTTTACCAACTCTGGATATTAACCGTGAAGACTTTTGGCCCCCCCTCTCTCTTTCGGCTGCCAGATCTCCTTGTCCCTATAACCTGAGATCTTTGGGTGGGAAACTTAATGATCCTGGGACTGTAGGTGGATTGGGACAAACCTTTGAACAAAATTGTCTCAAAAATAAGCGAGGTAGAAAGTCGGATATGTCCAAAGCAAAGATTAAAGCCAAGCTAGACGTTGCAGATGGCAAACAATACTCCATCCCGGGGGTTCTTAGAGCAGCCCATCCCCCTGAAAATGTTATAAAATGATTTTGACATCCTGGAATTGTAGAGGTTTGGCCAACAAACCTAAAAAACTGGCATTAAAAGAGTGGATAAACAATTCTAATCTAGATGTAATCTTCCTGCAAGAAACGTTGGGTAAGGCCGTAGAGGTTGAGGCCTTGCTAAAATCTCTTTTACCAGGATGGCTTTTTACTGCTGTTGACTCTTCTGGTCATTCGGGGGGCATTTCCATTGGAATTAAAGAAGGTCGGATTAAAATTATAAACCAATGGGCTATGAAATCTGTATTGGGAATGGAGGTTCTTTCCCCAGATTTCTCTTTCCCTATTACCTTGGTAAATGTCTACGGGCCCTGTCAGGGCAGGGAATCTTTTTGGGACAATCTGATGATGAAATCGATGATGAAGGCCCCTTTCTTGCTTCTGGGTGGTGACTTAAATTTCTCCATTGGAAGAGCTGAAGCTTGGGGGCCTTCTGCCAGAGAAGACCCTCTTACAGATTTCTTCCTTAACCTCATTTCGGATAACAATTTCACTGATCCTTCTCCGATCAAATTAAAGCCGTCTTGGAGAAATCGAAGAATGGGTGAGGATCGAATTGCTAAAAGACTTGACCGTTTTCTGATAGCTGAGCCCCTGTTAACAAAAATTCCCATGATCAAACAGTGGGTTGAGGAAAGAGGAAACTCGGACCATTTCCATGTTTTTTTAGACCTTTTTCTCCCTCCTCCCAAGCCTCCCGCCCCTTTCAAGTTCAATCCTGCTTGGCTTCATGATCTCTCTTTCTGCAATCTGTTTAATAATACATGGAGCCACCCTATTCCTAACTCTGTTGAGGATAGGAGTTTTTTATTCATGGAGAATCTTAAAAATCTGAAGAAAGCCACAATCTCCTGGGCAAAGGAAAGAAGGCTGAAGCAAAATGAGGAGTTGGGAAATATTAGGGAGGAATTGAAGTAGTTGGAAAGTATGGAGGTTGATGGTTACTCCTCCCAGTCATCCAAAGACAGAATCCTACATTTGGAGAAACAACAAAATAAAATCCTACTAGATAAGGAAGAAGAATGGAGGATAAAAAGTAGGGCAGTCTGGATTAAATCGGGGGATGAGAATACTAAGTTTTTTCATAACTTTGCTAAAGGTAGGAAAGCTGCAAATACTATATGGCGCCTTAAAAACGAAGAAGGGAGAATGGTTAATTCCTTCTCAGAGCTCTCTGGGTTAGGGAAAAGACATTTTCAAAATATTTTCTCAAACCCTGGGGAGGCAACTATTGCAGAAGTCCTCCAAACGGCACAAAGCTTTCCAAGTTACATTGAGGAAGATGAAACAGAAGCATTGTCCTCCCCGGTCTCAAAGGAGGAGGTTGAAGCAGCTATGAAGCTCATGGGCAAGGACAAGAGCCCAGGCCCAGATGGCTGGACAATAGAGCTGTTCCTTCATTTTTTTGATCAATTGGGATCAGAAATAACTGAAGTAGTTGAAGAGTCGAGACAGAAAGGAGCAGTCTATAGACCCTTCAACTCAACTTTTATAGCTCTTATTCCGAAGAAGGATGATCCGGAAAGCTTCGAAGACTTCAGGCCAATATCCTTGTGCAATTGTATCTACAAGATTATTGCTAAGGTTATTGCTCTCAGATTAGCTCCAATTCTATCTCGAAACATATCGATGGAACAATTTGGATTCCTGGATGGAAGACAAATTCATGAAGCCATTGGGGTTTCCCAGGAGGTTATTCATAGTATCAGGATGAAGAAAAAGAAGGGTGTTGTGCTCAAAATAGATTTATCAAAAGCATACGACCGGATCAGTTGGCTCTATTTGCGGATGTTGCTTACACATCTCGGCTTCAACTATTCTTTTGTTAGCTGGATTATGGGGTGCATCACAAATGTCAGTTTTGTTGTTCTGGTTAACGGTGCGGCCTCCTCTTTCTTCATCAGTCAGAGGGGATTAAGGCAAGGGTGCCCTTTATCGCCCCTCCTGTTCCTTCTTGTGGCAGAAGGACTAAGCAGACTTATTCATAAAGCCAGAAGGACGGAAAAGGTAAAGGGTATAGAGGTAGCAATCAATCTCTTCATCACACACCTCCTTTTTGTTGATGATATTTTGATTTTCACTAACGGCTCCCCTGATGAACTAAAGGAATTAAAATGCATTTTTGATCTCTTCCTTAAAGCTACTGGAATGCAGATTAACACAAGAAAGTCCCAAGCTTGTGTGGCAGATTTTGTAAGAAGGGAAAGGAACAGTCTGGCTAATTTATTTCCATTCCCTATTCAGCCCCTGGATACTCCTTTCAAATATTTGGGATTCTGGTTAAAGCCTGTTGGCTACAAAAAAGAGGATTGGAACTGGCTCATAGCCAAAATTGAAGCTAGAATATCACATTGGAGCTTCAGGTGGTTATCCAGAGCTGGGAGGCTGACTCTTATTAAATCAGTTCTTCTAGCTATTCCGGTATACTGGGCTGCCCTGACGTGGATCCCCAAAGGAGTGCTGGAGAAAATCAGGAAAATATGCAGTAGATTTCTATGGGCTGGCACAAAGGAATCCTCAGTGCTGCCTTGGGTGGCTTGGGACAAAGTGGCCAGACCAAAAGAATGGGGTGGATGGGGCATTAAAAGACTTCCGGAATTCAGTCTCTCTCTAGCTGCAAAATCCGGATGGAGGCTAATAACTATGGAAAACTTATGGACAAGAGTGGTAAAAAGGAAATACATTGACCCCACCCCCTTGGAAGACTGGATTCGGAGTCAAAACAAGAAGATAAAAAATGCTTCTGTCATTTGGAAGGCCACGGTGGAAGCTTTTTCCGTGATCGATCAAGGCTTAGCTTGGAAATTTGGTGATGGTAGACTCATCAGGATTGGCAGAGACCCTTGGGTAGGATGCAATGAAGATTATGCTCTGTCTCCTGGACTTCTCAGACATCTGGACAGTAAAGGTATTACATCACTAAATCAGGTGGAGAAGGTTGGACAGTCTACTATTTGGGGACAGGCTTGGAAGGATGATGTCGATCTGGGAATAAACGTCAGGTGGAAGGCTGAGTGGGAGGTTTTCATAAAAGAACTTCAACGTTCAAATGTCAGGATAAAAGAGGAACCTGACTGCTTGCTTTGGGCCCAGAGTAATACAGGGGATTACTCGCCTAAAGATGGATACCTTTTCTTGATGGGAAAGAAAGGCTGGGACATTCCGGATTGGTGGGCCAAAAATCTGTGGAAACTCAAAAGCCCAGCAAAGGCCAGACTTTTTCTATGGTGTATCTTAAAAAGAAAGGTCCCAACTTGGGAAATTCTACAGGCAAGATTCTTAGTTGGGCCTGGTAGATGTCCACTGTGCAAGTCTGATGATGAATCCATAAACCACCTTTTCATATCTTGTGCTTTCACAAGACAGATCTGGGAGGAGGTCACTACGCTGCTCAAGATACATGCTAGGTGGGGTCTTGATTCTTTGGAGTCAGCTTGGAGAAAATGGTGGCAAGACTTTCCTGATGGAAACCTGAGAAACCTGCCTCTCATATTCTGCTGGGGAATATGGCTTGCCAGGAACAAAAGCATTTTTCAAGACAAGGACATTCCCTCTTTCGTCATTGCCACGAACATAGCGGCCATTTACTCTGCATTACCACCCCCTGAGCAAAAAGATCCTAAGCAAAAACAAAAACAAACCATCATTCAGGAAGGCATCCCTTGGGGTTTTTTTGATGAGGCTTCACAAAATAACAGGGCGGGAGCTGGTCTGTGCGTACATATCGATCCTGATCACTCACTAAAAGCTTCTGTTGGGCTGGGTTATGGCACCAATAACTATGCGGAATTATCAGCTCTTCGTTACCTCTTATGCTGGCTTCTTCACAGAAACATAAACAGGATTCAGATTTTTGGGGATTCTCTTAATGTCATAAATTGGGTCAATGGAAAAGCATCTTGTCAAAATCAGATATTGAGGAATCTAGTGGATGAAATTTTCTTATTAACGGCATCTTTTAATATTTTTTCTATCAGCCACATTTACAGGGACAAGAATGAAGATGTAGACCAGCTTTCTAAAGCTGGTGTTCAACTGGATTTGGGCAACTGGGTCATAGAAGAGATCAGACAGGGGCATTCAGTCAGATCAAATATGCCTCCTTATGCACAGTCTCTTTGACATCGGACCTCCAGCATTATTTTGACAGCAGTTTTGTAGCGGTATTATATATTATATGTATATATATGTTTTTTCCAGCTTTGTTTTTCTTTAGTTCTTGTAATCAGTAGCAGTATAATCATAGCAATTTGGAACTGCTCACGGGCTTAAAGACATATATATTTTTCTGTTTTTTGTGGTTGTTTTCCTTCTGGTAAAGGAGACCCCAGTTTTTGTATCGCATATATGCTTCATGGTTGCTTTTGCACCTTCGTTGGGAGGTTGAATGTAAAGGGTTCGCGTCCAACAGATCAGCAGAACAGCTCCTTAAATGTTGAGCAGAACAGCAGACTACTGTGCCAGATGTGGTGGCATATGATTCAATTGCTTGTAAAACTTTTTATCGCTCTTAATAAAAAGTTTTGTTTTTTTTCCTGGAAAAAAAAAAAAAAAGAAGACAAATTAGCTTCAAAACATTTGTAAGACAGAAAACACAAATTTTAGCTAATATGGAGCTAATAATAAACGCCCTGTGGTGTCAGAACATTGTTTTCTTGGTTTCCTTTGAGCAATATCATTAGAGAGCCATATATTCTTCAAATTGGTGAAGGACCTTCAGCCCAACGCATCAATGGCTTCATGGGATTAAATGTTCCTCTTCCAATGGTGGCAGATTTATTCAACATATTTGATCATTGAAGTTTAACAGATTTGCCTTGCCATCACATTCATCTCCTCCAAATTCAACTGAATTTCTTAATGCTATCTCATTTTCTTCCTGCAATCCTTCGGGAAAGCTTCCTATTTCCACAACAATCTAAGTGAAGATGGAACAGTAGCATTAAGAATTTCTGAAGTCAGTTTGCCCTTATTTTCTTATTGCTTTGGGAAATAAATTGGGGTTTATTAACATATTCCTAATTATTCACTGCATATCTCTGTACACAAAGCAAGTTCGTTTGGAAGGGCATCAGTCTGAATACAAAGAGAAGTTTGCCCTTATTTATTAACTGTTCAGTTGGGTTGGATAAAGAACCATCTAGAAGATGGAAGCAAAATATTGAAGAAACCAGTTCTGTTTGTAGATTTTGGGAAATCCTCTAAGGACCGAGGATTAGGCATCGACTAGAGAGACAATTTATTTGATATGGTTTATAAACAAATATGTGCTTCTGCTAGCATGGGAAGGGAATGTGGAGGAGCCATGTTTTGGCAGCTGATGGCAGAAGGAATGAGCTCATATAGAGATATAACAATTGATTTTTAATTGAGTGACTCAAATTCATGTTTGTTTAGGTTGAAGGTAAGGCCACTAAAGTGGAAAAAATTGTGATGCCAATAATCAGAGGGATTGTGATAAGAAATTTAATATTCCAAGAAGAGGAGGTAGTAGTAGATTCTAAATAAATTAGCAATGCAACAACATAAATGTTTGCAACAAATTTAGAGAGATCCACCTTGTTGAATAATGCATACACTACATGGATAATGGATTTCCGCATTTTATGCCTTACGACGTTTTCTTTGCAACATCTGGTGAAAATGCTAGTTATATTAATGTGAATGCTTCTAATATTTAATATATTGTTAAGTAGATTACCCATTGAATAATTAGTGAAGTATCTAATATTGGATGAGAGAGTTGTAAGGCTAAAATTTTGGCTACCACGGGTTATATTTGGTGTTTGTATCATGTCATGCAAAATTATATTTCACCTCTCCAGGAATCAATCAAAATAATTTACACATACCAATTAAAGACATTCAATAGATGGTTAAAGTAGTGGTTGGAGGAGTTCATTGTCAAAAAAATCCAAGGGTTTCCAAACTAGAGAAACAAGGGCATGTGTTTGATTTATGGGCTAACATCTGAAAAATTTCTACGAGAAGAGGAGTTGGTGGGAGTCCTTATGGAAAGGGATTGTGCCTCTTCCTTTATTTCTTAAAGTAGGCTTGAAATAAGTGATTATAGATATATGATACATATAATATGAAAAGATCTCACAACACAATAATATTGAACATTTGCATGAGACATAACTTAATTTATTTTCAATATATTTTTGCTTTAAAAAAGGCAATATATGCTACCATGATGCAATACAATGATTCACCAACATTGGGCACCAAACAAATGAATTGGACCATGGATGTTACATATGATCACAATCATCCATGATAAACTATGATTATTAGCCACTCTACAATCAAAGGCACAATGCAGGGACAACATGTATCCATCTTGGAGGACAGTGGGGAAACCCAAAATTTTATTGATGCACAGTTGGTGGAGTGTAGAGGCATTCATAGATTGATATATATCCTGAACAACGTGGGTGAGAGAGGATGCCCATGCTTCACCTCAGTTGTTTTCTTGATTGTCGATTAGATATGTTGAGGATATGGTTGATGGGACAAATGTTGAGGATATAGTTGATGGGTTGATATTGAAGTCAAAATCCTCCCTTAACCCTTTAGCCAAAAAGATGTCTTCTCAAGTATCTCCAATATCATATGAAGAGTCATAATATTTAACTCGGAATTATGGCCCACCATGATCATCTAATAATTAATTGAAATAGCAGTAGACCCCATTTTAGGGATTGGGTGGATCATATGGTGGGACTATGCTAGTGGTAACCCTAAATAAATGACTTGAAACCCCCTTGATTTTCTACCTTGATGGCATTCATCTCCCAAATTTCTTGTTGGATACACAAGTCCTGAAAACATGACAAGGAAGATGAGAGGAAGTTGACAAGGACATTAGGTTGTCGTAGAACATCATAAAGTGCATCCACATGGATGAACATGGAATGGGAATTAAGGTCATAAAGTCATAAAGGTCACAAAGCTGCATCAAAATATTTTTCGAGTGTCCCAAAGGTAAATATACAATTCTTGTCTCGTATAAAATAAAATATACATTTATCGTGGTGATAGTATCCACAAGATTCTTATAACTAGTGGTATAGTGTTTGGCAATGAATGAATAAGAAAGAAAAGGGGGAAAGTATCTAACAAATATGGTTAGAGTACGCATCAAATTCCCCATCCTTGAATGAAATAGTGGTTTACACAGGGCTCATGAGAGAATATGGGATGGAGGGTAGATTGGCATGGCCAGAAAATGAGAGAAGGGTTTTATCTACTAAAGGAATATGGGATGGAGATTATGTCTAAGTTCAGGTAGGCTTTTAGCTTTTTTTACAAGGATGGAGGTGGATGTATCACAACAAAGGAGCTTAAGACAATAATGCATTCTTTGGGTCGAAACCCCAATGTATATTGGAAGTGGTCCAAATGTTTTATATTCAATAATCCAGTCTCGAATACAATCAACCATAAAAGAGTAGTTATAATCTGCCTGTAAATGAAACATATTAAATACACCATTCCAAAATGATTTTTTTGAGAATCAAAGAAATAGATGAGTCTGGCTATCCATTTCCTCCATACATAGTAAACAACAACGAGGCCCACTCTGTCCTTTACGACACATTGTCTCATGCCAAGATGAAGCTAAAAATATACATTTATTGATATTCTTAAGCAGAGCAAAAATATGAAGCCAATATACAGAGATTCTCTAAAGGACTGCTCGAAGTAGAGTCAACTTGCCTCCTAGGGAGAGCCACCTCTGTGCCCATGATAAAAGTTTACAGTGGATTTTCTCTATAAGTTAACTCCAATCCTTAATTCCATAACAATTAGGTTGTAGCATAAATCTAAGATTTTCAAAATCTGCATCCAATGCAGTGGAGATAACACCAAATATATGATAAATCTCCAGTACCAATGCATCATCTCGATAAGAAGAAATCATATGAGATTTATTATTATTCATAAGGAGTACAGATACCGATCAAAAGAGGTCAATCTACCAAATAGTAAAACATCATCGAAAAATATCAAAGGAGTAGCTGTGACTTGTCTACTACACAATTACATTTAATCCATCTACCTCCACACCTGCAACCAAAATTACTGCCCTTGTGAATTTTGTGACTAATTCTTCCACAATCCAATATTTTATCCTCAACGTCTTCTTCTCGCAAAAGTTGTCATAGATACTTTTAAGTAGGGATATTGTCTACTAACAAATATTCTGTAATTTTCCTCCACTATCCTTGTAGAAATTCTGGTGTAGAGTTACAACTACTTATGAATTTTTAATCAAAATCACAAGACACAAGCCTACTCTATTTCTCTCTCAAAGTTAATTCACAATTTAGAAAAAAAAAATCATACATGCAATAAGAAATAACACACATGCACACATACGTTTTCCCGAGGAAAGAAATATGCTAAAAAACCCAATCTCTCCTTGCATTAATATGATGAATAGAAAAGTATTGCAATTTATTTGCTCAACTGAGCACAACCTGCAAGTGAATAACCTGTCTCTCATCACACTGAGAAGCTATAACCCAGACTTAGTAAATTTCTACCTCTGTTTGAGCCCATATTTCCTTGCGTAATTCCTTGAGAAATTAGGCCACTATTATTTAGGAATTTTTAAAAAATGGATTGTGAAATTCCCAAGGTTGATCATGTGACTACATGCAACACCTGTACACTCAAGGCTAGTCTACAATTGATGTTACATTGCCTTGGAATCTCCACCATATTTGGGTAACTCGAATTCTCCATGCACTAGATATTTTGGGTTGATTGATCAATTAACTGGATGATCACTGAGTTTGACTAAATTCCCATTGCACAATTGGCCTTCCACTAGTATGGGCTTTGAAATGTTCCATGATAAGTGCTTATTCTTGGGGCTTTGTTTTCAAGGAAAAGTCCAACATTCACTCTAGACTAACTATGATCATCAATAACCACTTGGTGAATGCTAGTAGTCAACCAGTAAACCAACCACACAAGAATTTGAAACTGAATAGGTCAAAATGAAAATTAAGTATGTTAACGCAAGAGTTCAATAAGAACTTGAATTTAGTTACTCGTGCCTACTAGGGAGATATTTCCATTAAAGAAAATCATAACACAAAAAACAACACAACAAAGTATAAGTGATCTGAATGATGATGTTACCAAATATGTAAGTGAAGGACTCAGAAATTTATAGTGATCATGGGAATGATAGATCTCAAACAGAGCATGATGATGTTGTTGGGGAGGGATATATCATTGTGGAGGGATGGATTTAATTTCTAAAAGGGTCTCAACTCAATCTATCCAGTTGGATGGATTGTTTATCTCAAAAACATTGAGATTGGTTAAATTCAACTTATCGAGTTCATGAGGGTTGGAGAGGGAGGCGAAATAGAGATGGGAAGCTTAACAGTCATCCAAAAGGAAAATATATGCCTACATTTAAAGGTAAAGGGAATGCTAGGGGGTAATTTGATTCAAACAAAGGGTGAATTATGCTTCCCTGAATGGACATCATGAGACTGTGTTTAAGATTCACCATAAATGATAGTTTTGAGAGTGATTTTGCAGAAAATGAACCATGCTCATTGGTGGGATGGCATGACCATGCTTATTAGATTCTTATGGGTAGATTTAAATAAATTGCGTTAGATTGTCCCAGCTCAAGTGGCTTATACCATAGGATTTTGCAATCAAATAATGTCGCATCATCAAAATGATTTGTGAACGATTTGGTAGAATGTAAATGGGAAAGACAATAGTTTACCCATATCCATGAGATCCATTACCGATTTACCTTGTGCCAGAAGTAGTTGATCCACCACCATAAGCCCTCGATAATATGATCTTACACGCAACCAATCAATTAACTCTTTTAGTACCTTTTAGAGATTTTTTCCTTAGGTCTCTGTCCCACTTCCATAATCCATTACTATGTTTCAACATGCTTTGTTGATTTTATGTTATGGAAAAGCTAATAGATAATTTCCAATAGGTTGGTCAACATAAGTGTGGATCCAACCTTAGCCATGAGTGAGAATGATGAGTCACAAAGATAGGGTCAATTTTGAGACTCTCCTTCGAAGGATCTATCTCTAACTTTATGGAATTTATTGGGCTTCACTCATTACCTTTGAATACTACTATTCTCCTATCATGGGGTTGAAGCACATAACCATTGAAGGTAGTCGGTAAAGTTTCTTTAGTGAATTGTCGCATCAATAGCCCATAAAATATATTTTTGGGGCTCTGCACTGTGAGTCTAGCTGGGAAAATTGAGCCATAGAGATAGGTGAGAGCTATGCATAGCTCACTAAAAGTATTTCAAGAGGTTATTAGTCTGTTGGCTATAGAATTAGACTCTTTTTATTTGTAACTTGGGGAAATGGAAAATTTGTGGAGACAAGCTCCATTATTCTTCTTTCACCGGGGCATGTCAACGTTCAAGTGCTGGAAGTTTGGGGTAAAGGTTACATACAGACTACTAGGAAGACCATGTAGCAGGATGCCCATCTCCAGGGAATTTCACAGGTGTCAACATTGGTTAAATTGCTGCTACATTGGCTGAACAATAATTTTCATGTACAAAATTGCATATGTCATGAACAAAGACTCATCTTGGAACAGGTGAAAGAAAGTGAGAGGCTTGTAAACAACCTGATAAACAAGGATACAGTCCTCAAATGAAGAAGGAACTTCTGCTGCACTTTTCAAATTTATTTTGGTCCAAGGAACTGACACATGATGAAGTAGTCATTGCTATGCAAATTTTGATTCTTCTTATGTTGGTCCATGCCTTTCAAAATGGTCATGCTGTTGATTCTTCTATTATAAAAACCATTGTTGAAAAGATCATTGATCCACTTGAAAGGATAAGTGCAGAATACAGTGAGCCCTTAAAGACAGAGTTTTTGCAGCTAGCAATGCACTTGTTGAAGTATGTCCTTAATGATCTTATGGAACGTAAAAAGGAACTTGAAAATTTAGTGGAAAATTGTCTCACTCAAAAGGAAAGTGCCAACAAGTCGTGTGCCTTTGTTATGTTTTTCCAATATCTCCAGGCTCATGAAGTTCTTGTGAAAACCATACTTCACACATTTCTTGAGATTTAAAAAATGTCCCAACCAGAGAACAAGGATATAGTTAACCGAGCTCTACATATATTCATACCACAATTATCACATATATTTCTCTTGGTAGAAAGCAAGATACCTCTAAGGATCCATTATATGAAGGAAATACTAGTTGAAGAGTGTCATTCAATTTCTAATTCAGTTCACATTTTCCAGCTTACTTACGGCATTCAAACTTGTATTATAGCTACCAAGCCCAAATTGTGTCATAGATGCTAAATTTTCTCTGTCGCCTTGGACTGTATCAAAACACTCCCCCCAGAAAAAACATATAGCTATAGAACTCGTTGGGCTTCTTGTTGTATGGGAAAAACAACATCAAGCAGAAGCACAGGCAACATCAGACATAGAGGGCCATGTTCAATCTATGAATATGCCACTTTTGACTCCAGTTGTAGGAGGTTACATGATCAGAGTAAGAGTACATGCAAAACATCCATCTGATGCTTCAGGCTTTCCAGATTCTTTGACCAAGAAAGTTTAAAAATAAAGTGGCCTTCCTAATTTTGAACCCAAGGATAAAGAAATGTCTACAACATACAGAGAGATGTTAAAGTTGCTCTCAGAGGCTTTGGAGGTTTCGCCAGCAGTTAATGTAAAGCTCAATAATTTGGAGGCTATAAATTGTTCACAAGAAAAAGATTATGGCAAGAAATCCTACATCTAAAATATATTTCCCTCAGAACTATCACAAATTGAATGAGATCCCCATACAAGAACCAAAAAAGGGGGTAAATTTTCAGGAAAGATATATCATCTTCTTACCATTTAATTGGATCTTATGTAATTTGGAAAGTAGGAAACAAGGTTAGCATCCAAGTGGCTACAAATTTTTAGATAGGCAAAGAGGTACATTACAAAATCCCAGGTCAGCTCATGGAGCCTTTTAAGCTTTAAAGGCATTTAGCACTTAGTAGATCTATATTTCCCACACACTCACCAATCCCTAGATTAGGTCTAGAGTAGTAATATCAACTTGGGGCTAATACGGTCAGCAACAATCCAATGGGAGGAGATGAGGCTTCAACCAAATAAGGCTAGAATCAAGAGAAGGTGAGAAGAGGATTCAAATGCTTGGAGTGAAAATCCAACCTAGGTTACCTACTCAATTAAATTGGCATATGAATTGATTTTTAACCAACAAAGCCAAGACCCACCACCTTCGTAGCGAAGCATTATCTAAAGGTCAAGGCTCCCCCTAAATCTATCTACTTCACATAGTTGGCACTAAGAAATACCATTTTCACGTGCAATAATATTCAATGAAAAACTTTGGAAGGCCCAACCAAATGTCCCCTACATGAAAGAGAGATGGTAAATCACTTGTTCATAAATTTCCACTTCTATCTAGAGGTTTGAAGCACCATTGGGACACCTTCGCTTTTAAAGGAAACTAGGTAGGGAATTCACTAAAGCAAGGCCCTCATTGGATTATCATAAGGGAAAATGGAAAACTCCCTGGTCTTACTTCTCGAGGTGATATGGTCTTTACAACTGGCATGCAGCACAATTTTTTTAAAGAGAATTACTCCCCCTTGGAGGTCTTCAATAGGGTGACAGCAAACATGGGATATATTAAAGCCTCACCCATTCAAAAGGCCCTCATGGATCCCACCAACCCAGAGAGAAGATAGGAATCAACCCAAAGAATATTCAACAAAGCCTCTAGCAACAATCTAGGTGGAAGTCGTGGTAGGATATGGTTACAACTACAAGATGGGAAAAGGATAGTTCAAGCTCAAAGTAGGGAAAAGTCACCTAGTTCAAATTTGAATTCAAGCTTGACAACATTGAAGTTTGACAAAATTTCACGAATGAAAATTTCCCTAATAAAATTTGGCATTAAATTTGACATCTCATAAAGTTTAAAAATACATATAATAGATGAAAAATAGCATGGAAGAAAATTAACACTTTTCAAGTGGATGAGTCTGTAGAAAACATGAAAAAAAATGTAGGGTTGGGACCATGTTTTCAACGTCCACTTTGAGGTCTTGTGGAGGAGGGTTGTCGATGCGCATAGCAGTGTCCATGAATTGACAATTGGGCAAAGTTGAGACATGAAGAGTGTAGATTTTCCATGAATTTGATCTGTTGCTATGAACAATCTGAACCTAGTTCTATTCATAAGACACAAATTCTCTACTAGAGTGCAACATAATAGGAACAGAGAATAAAACAAAGTCACACAATTCAAAATGTTTTTTTACTAGGAAATCCAACTAGGAAAACCCTTTGCTTGATGATAATTTTATTGATAACAAAAATTGAGCAATTGATCTCTTATAAAATACAATTGTTTCAATCTGAAAGACACACCTATCTTTCCTACTTGATCTAAGAACGAAATCCTTACAAGATTTTTGATCTTTGTTGCCCTCTGCTAACTTGTGCACAAGATTCTCTCACACACTCTTCCTCTCACAAGCTCCACGCACAAACTTGTGCTTCCTATTGCTTGGCCTCACCAACTCGTGCTCACCAGAATAATGATTAATCTTGTGCCTTCACTCCTTTTAAAGCAATTCAAATGGCTAAAATTAGTGAGTTTCTAATTAAAGGTAAGTGTTTTTGTGATTGATGAATTAGAATGAGTTAAATACTCATGCAACATGTCCTATTTCAAGTCAACCACTTGAAACTCAATCACTCATTATTTTCCTTAATCAACTCACACTAGAAGATCAAAACTATGCCTTCAACTTCAACACATCAGTTAACTGCCTCATGCACTCCTAATTTTAGGGAATCTCCATGCACAAAAAAGTAAATATTGACACCCAATATTGGAAATGTTGACACCCAATCTTTAGGATTAGGAAAACTTATGTAAATATTCTAAATAACCAAAAATAAAGGAAGATAAAAGACGAAGAGACATTGGGTGATGAAACCCAATAGTCTCTCTCTCCTTGTATATATTCATATTCTATTTTAATGAAAAACACAATTTTATTCGGAGTTACAAACCTAGCCTGACATGGTATCAGAGCAACAAGTTCCAATTCAACTCTCTCCTCTTGTAACTCATATTCATTAACATATTTTGTACCATTATTTCATTCTATATTCTATCCCTTTGTGCTCTATATAGCTATGTTCTTATTCCAAGCATGTGCCCCTACTGTATATTCTATGTGAGGTAATTTGAAGTCCTGAGAAGACCATTGAATTTTGCCTGGAAATCATACAAATTGTGACTGATTCTTTCAATGGTGTGTGCTCTCCTACAACAACGTTGATTTTTTGCATGCAAACCCTGCATTGGAATGTGTTGGATTAGTATGCATTAGAATGTGAGTTGTTAAAAATGAACATTGTTATAAAAGAGTCGTGGCATATAGATTACTTTGTTCATAACCCTTGCTAACAACCATCCTTTTTAATGGTTGTGAACCATGTTGTTTGGTGCATTCAATGCTCTCTGCGTTGGAATGCTACCCCTATAATTTGTGTTGATGTCTAGCTGGTTCATCGGTTCATCACTGTTTGTTGGTTCATCATTGTGTGTTGTTTGGTATCATAATTTTATTGCATCGGTGCATTGCCTATGGCAGCAACATTGAACAATCCTTCATTGAAAATGGTAAAACACCTGGTAAAGCGAAAGGAAAAGATTTTGAATCTGCTCATTATCTTGTGGCACATTGCAACATTGGAGTAATTGAAGACTTATTTAATGCTTCACTTGCTTCATGGAAACATGCTTGGTTGCTTGATTCAGGAGCAACATGCCACATGACTTTCTAAAGAGATTTCTTTAAATAATTCACTGAGAACCAATGGATAAAGCTATATACTCTTAGCATTCTCCTCAATTATTAGCTGGCGAATTTGACAACTACCTGCAATTGATTTCAGATTCAAGAGGTACTTAATAAGGACTTGTTGGAGAAGAATAATTGCATATTTGATCCTTGGGAAGTATCATCCCTTGTACTTGGTTTCAATTTGGTTGCCTTCTACATTGGGTACTTATTGGTTTGGTCAATGACTATTATATGTCTTATTTTGATATTTGAAGTGTTCAATGCCTTCCAGGTTTATAATAAACAATCCTTAAATGTTGATATATGTAATTTTCTACGAGTCCATCACCTCGAATTTTCTCATCAATTTTCCCCTTTAAACAGGCTAGAATTCTTGCATTCTTGCATTCAGTATAACTACTAGTCCAATAGGTGCACCCATCATTGTAATGATCACACACATCTCATATTAATTACACACAACTAAGCATGGGAGTTGAGCCAAAATTTTAATGGTCCTCTCATACCAAATTTTGTGAGGTCACTTTGGGACCTCATACTAGTGAGAGTCACAAACTATTGTTGGGAAAATTTTCGTTATCAAAAAGTATGTGAATTATTGATCAAGGTCCATAATAAGGTTGAGAACAAAAAATTTTGTCATTTAAGGCCTTAAGATGGATCCTAAGGCTTTTCTCTGAAAATTTTCAAGGTGGGAAAAGTAGTAAAAATGACACATAAAGTTGATTCCTCCAAATATTCCGTTGTAAAATATGGCTGAAAAAATAATATATTGATCCAACCACAATTATTTATACTTTCATCTTGGACCATATCTAAGAACATATGAACAAATTTTTTTACCTAGAGAATCTAAGTAAAAGGCCTACTCACATTGCTTAGAAGAACATAATATGCCATCCTCAAAATCCTCCACCTCCTCAAGTTAAAAAATAATATTAGGGGAAGGAAAAATTACATTTAATCCTAACACACCAATAGGCTTTTTTTCTACTTGTTTTATCAAGAAATATAATTATATTAATGAAATAAGATAATTATGTAATCAACAAATGTTAACGCTCAATATAGTTTAGTGAAAAATTACCATCACCTAAGGAGAACATATAGACAAAGGAAATACTAAAGATGAGGCTCCCATAATCGGTACAACTTAGCCTCCACCCATCTGTATCCCATTCTAGTAGTTTGAGTTAATTTGATTGTCCCTCTTTAATGCATCCATCAGTACAACACATGAACTCTTGAAGCCTAATATTTTCATATATTGAAAAGGCTTGGTTGATCTAATCCCTCTACTCTAGTACTTCTCACATGGATACATTGTCAATATATTGTTTGTAAACTTAAGATAATTTGTGATCCCATTTTTAGTATCATGAATTAAACATTCCCATCCATTCTCTACTGTATTTTGTATAAACATGGGAAGGAGACATAAAAACGTGACTTACTAGTGACAAGGCTTCTGAATAGTCCACAACATCATAAGATGATCCATAGAAATATCACTAAAAGTCAACCCATATTAAATACTTATCAATTTAATAATTCATTATATAGTTTAATATATGTTATTTTCTAAATAAACCATGGTTGATAATAATTTTGTTTACAAGCCCCAAAATATGTTTCATACTTTTGAATGAGAAACTAATTACACTTGTGTTCTTAATTCACCACAGTTGTTTCTCCATGAAGATAACTTATGCTTGACTGGATTTATAAGGAAACAACATTGGTCATGAAGAGATACAATAATGGGTCTTCTATTTCAATGTTATCAAAACCAAATGAGTCATCAAAATGGTCAACCCAAAATTTTAACTAGACTAGAGCCAACAAAACTAGACCAAAAAATTGATTATTCAAAAAATACATAAACATTCAAATTTTAGGTAAAATCATGTACATTCATCTGCATTCATATGATCAACCCCAAAATGTGAACCAAAGTGGAGCCAACAAAAAAAAGGAGCAAAAGGTTATTCAAAAAATACATAAAATATTCAAATTTTAGGGAAAAACATATATATTCATTTGCATCCATGTGAATCCAAATAATTTACACACAAATATATAATGTTTATCATTTTTATATTAAGTAGGAGTGCATATAACCAAAACAACACCAACTACATACACCTTTGAACCATAATACATCAACAAAGGTTCTCTAAATGAACTCTACAATCCAAAAATAAGCATAGTACTAATGAGTAACTATAGCGACATAGTTCAGAGTCTAGAATTTAGAATTTACAATCTTGTCATATGGTACTAGTGTCTGGTTGTGGTTGCATTGATTTTTGAACCCCACTGTCATGACCCTAGTGAAAATGTACACCTTCACTCAAGCCATGGAGACACACGTCATGACAAAGGAGTTCAACAATCAATGCAACCAACATCAAGGTACATTGGTCTAGTGCTATTGATTCAATGTCAATTCCATACCATCATACATCATAGAATCCAATGGACACCTTGCAATCCTACCAATCCCGTATTCTTGAAAACTGTTTAACCCTCCTAAATTTTGAATGGGATCTAAAATTTTACTTTCTCCAAACTGAATGAAGTTGGAACCACTCTAAAACAACCTGAAACAATTAATGTTAATATTAAAAATTTGATTAAAATTTGACATTATCCTTATCTTTCCTTTTCAAAAAGGAAAGATAAGGAGAATCTCAACTTTTACTTTAACTTTAAAAATTAAATATTACGGTCAATTACTAGGGTAGGTTTTGTAGGGCCCTAGGGTTAAGATGTTTTTTTTCCTTTTAAGTGTTTTTTATGAAAAAATTAATATTTGGTGGTCATTAGTTATTTTGCACTACATTCTTCGAAATTGGTCAATTTAGTAGAGAACTAGTCACTTTGGTGTTTTAAGATCAGTTCAATACAAGACCAACCTTAGACAATTTGAACCACTAAACTAGACTAGTACAACTCTAAAACCATTGGGACCAACCAATTCCACTAGTTCTAGGCTAGTTCCAATAAGAGTGTGCCATTCTCATTTTCCTTTCAAGTCATTTTGTTGGATCCTTTCAAGAATGATGATTTGGAGAGTGCCATAGTCGAACTATTGTGAGCACCTAAGATCATAAGTAGTTAAGCCTTGACAAAAAAAATTTGCAAGGAACTAGTATAAACCTCCAAAAACATATTTAGTGAGGACATGCATGTAAGGAACTATTACAGACCTTCCAAGATAGTTAGTGAGGACGTGCATGACCAAAAAGCATAAGAAAAAATTATCCACCCTCAAAAACCCTAGACAATATATTGAAGTGTGGTGCAAAACAAATTGTTGGTAGGCTATTAATGCTACCAACAATCATTCTCTCTCCAATTTCACAAGAAGCTCCTACTCAAGCTACCTCCTCCACTATGGTTATAGTAAGTTCTTACAATTGTGTGAGCTACAAGAAATTAAAATTGCCTTGGAATATCCACCAATATTAGGGACATCGACTTCTCTGCATGCACCAACTATTTTGGGTTGATTGATTAGTTAACTTGATGATCACTGAGTTTGAATGAAGTCCCACTTCTTAAATGACCTTCCACTAGTTCCTCCAAAAGTTGGAACTATTTTAACTGACAACAACCTGAGATAATTGACCTTTATTGCTACAAATTAGCAATCACATATGCATAATTGAACTCTAACTCCTTCAACTTGAATTTACTGAGTAAACTGGGTGACACAAGCCATGTCACACAAGTTAACATCATCCAAGTTGTCTACTGACATGGAAATTGAAATTTTCTCAATTTAATCAAGGAAAAATCATATTGAGAATTTCTTGCTGCATTTTTCAACACATAGTTCAATGGAATGTATTACTTTCACTATTAACTTGGAATAGTTCACATTTTAAGTTCATAAGGTTTTGGGCTGATGTGGTTCTATGTGTTGTGTATATAAAGAATAGGCGTCTATATCATGCTATCAGAAACAAGACTCCCTATGAAATGTGGTATGGCCACATTCCTTCAGTGAGGCATCTCAGGGTTTTTGGTTCCTCTTGTTATGCCTTCATACCTAAGGAACAGAGAAATAAACTCAGTGCAAGGAGTCACAAATGTATCTTCTTTGGGTACTCATACCTCCAAATCATACCATCTCTATGATTAAGTGAATAAGAAGTTGATAATATCTAGTGATGTGATCTTTCTTGAGTTTTCCAAGACTGGCAATGTTGTTGAGCGGCAACCTAATTGCTTGGATAGATTCAAACATGAAAATGGTTTTCAAGATTTTGATAGTGAAATTCCACATCTCCTTCTCTTAGCTTTATACTTGATATGAAGAGCCTTGAATAAATGAGGTTGAAGGAAATTCCTTCCCATGGTTTGTCAGGAAAGAGCTAAGAGACTACTATCAGTAGGTAGCCAAATCTGACAAGAGTGAGGGTACATGCAAGATACAAAGAAAGGCTTAATGCAAAGGAGTGTACTGACTATTTACATATCATGAAACATCTTCCATCCCACTAAGGCTGCCTTGAATTATGCTTGGTTAGTCATAAGATCATGTTGTTCACAACCTCCCTCGCTTAACTAAACAAGTGGTAATACTCTTCATCTTCTAAGCTATGTAATAAACAAGCAAAAGGGAGCAAGACATGTAGAGAAACCACATGGAATGACTTTCAATTCTTGCAACCATGAATGTCATTAAAGACAGAATGAAACGAAAATGATAAGAATTCCTTTAAGCTACACTGAGAGGTGTATTTCAAAATATGTGCTTTTTTTTCCATACCTACCCTCCAAAGGGTTATGCATCAGATGGATTCTTCATGTGGTCACGATATTCTATCATACCTTGGGTTCCTTGGTATTTTTATCTTTCTCCTGAGCTCCTTAAGAGTCATCTAACATGTCATCCTTCTTCATGGACCCTGAGAGACATAATTGCGTAGTTTTAGCGGGCAATGATTATTGTGGGATGAGGCCTTAGGAGGACATATCTACGCAGTTTCGGGATGTAAGGAAAACTGGGTAGTCAAGGGACAAAATTTCATAGCTTTTGAAGATAGTGGATTCCAGCTGAGGGAAGGACATTGGAGGAAACCACTATGTAGTTTTTAATGCTAAGGGAGGTTGGGATTTCTGTGCATTGCATAGTTCCAGTAGGCAAGGGAAAATCTTGAAGGTTAGAGATGTGAAGTGAGTAGTTCAAGAAAGTTGGATGAGGCTAGGTTGCTAGGGAAACTTTGAAATTTGGCTAGGCGTGGGATTAGTGGAACTGATGTGAAGAGTGATAAAAGTTGACTATGATCACACACTTGAACACTTAATAATACAACATAGACCATCTAGAACATATAACACATACTTCTCTTAATGCAACAATCTTTGTGGCAGCTTACGACAAGTGCAGCTCCAATGATAGAATTTGTGAGGATAAAGGCGACGCTTGTGTAAGAGTGTGTGAAATGAGTGTGAAACATGTCTATGTTGTGAGGACAACCCATTCTCACAAATATTTCCCCTTGAAGCAAAACAAACGTCCCTTTGCGTGACAAGCGACAACCCCCATGCCCAAAGATGACACATTCTACGTAAAGATAAAGCATGAACGACTCTTAATTGTTAATTGTCTTAAATAGGTTTCATCTAAAGTGGCCATTGTCTTAAATATAAAGTTTTGTCTTAAAATAATTGTCTTAAATTGTTTTTGTCTTAAAATAATGTTGTCTTAAATTGTTTTCATCTTAAATATAAAGTTTTGTCTTAAAATCTTTTTGTCTCAAACTACTTTTGTCTTAAATATAAAGTTTTGTCTTAAAATCTTTTTGTCTCAAACTTCTTTTGTCTTAAAATATTTTTGTCTTAAACTATTTTTGTCTTAAATATAAAGTTTTGTCTTAAAGTATTTTTGTCTCAAACTCTTTTTGTCTTAAAGTTTATATTTAAGACAATTCAATTGATATTAAATTTTAAATTAAAATAATTAAAAGAAAATTTGTATTTTTAAGGCAAAAGATTTCTTTTGTCTTAAAAAAATGTCTTAAAAGTGCCCTTGGTTTGTCATAATACCACAAATATGTGCTCGCAACTCTAGCAAAATAGTGGCCACATCAAATCTGAAATACCACCATAATATCAAACCCTCACATCAAACTATAATTCTACATAATACAATCAACAACGAAAGACACCATGGCTATGTGCCAAATGCATCAACAACTTTTGCAAAAACAAATGTGAGAGTCACCAATCAAAATCACTAAACAACATACAAAATCTCTCCAAACAATCTCTACTCCAGAAACATCAAATCTGATCTATTCTGTAGTATGCTTCAGTTCTGCTCCATTCTCTACCATTAACACTCATTCACTGAAGCATATATGCTCTCCAATATGTCTAAATCATCTTTACTCTATGCAACCTTCACTTATTCGTTATCACTCACCGTCTGCCATCAAGGGTGCAAAAATTGGACTAAATCAATCCACTAAGGCCACTACTTGTGCCATAATGTGTTCACATCATTGGAGGACATTTTCAAACCATTCTCGACTTTTACAACTAATTATGGAAGCATATGAGAATTTCTATGTTAATTTCCTTCTGGTTTGTGAGAGGGATGTCGATAAATTCTCATGAAAATCCTCAGTCACACAGATAACACTAGTTGAACTCAACTAGAACCTTCATTTGCTCACATAGGCTTGTCTTCCAGTGACTAGAGGCTTTCAATCACTCCCATCGCCTTGGCTCTATGTGATTGGGGAAAAGGATGAATAAAAACATCAAGCCTTTAGCTCAGAGGATTTGCCACCTGTTGGATCTCCTTCTCCAACATTTTTACAAGCCTCCAAACCTATGACATAGCCTCTAACACATTTTCAAGTGGATCAAACATGTCTCCCAAGTGTCACTTCCAAATTGACCTAGAAGTCCAACAAACAAGGTTGGCAAGAGTGCCAACAAGTCCTCCACTCTCCAATAAACATCTCCACAAGCTGCAACACCTTTGACAGACCTGCAATACTCTGTAGCACATATCCATCGTCAAGCATAAGGCCATCACACTACAACAAGTCATCTCCATGAGCATAAGCATGAATACCTAGTTTCCAACTCAACTAGTGTGTCAATCATCATCTCCATCACATGTAGATCTGCATCATCAACCAAACCAATGCCATCATCTGACATCAATAAATCACAAGGATGACATCATAAGGTCGACATAAATGAAAACACAATGATCCAAATGCCAACACAACTAGCTGCAATCATGCTATAATGAAATGCATCCAAACATCAGCTAGTCTACAAGGGTTGACATCAATGCCAACATGAGCTAGTTGCCATCATGAAACCAATGGAAACATCAACTAGCTAGATCCATGCATACCATAATGCCAACAATCTCCCCCTTTGGCATTAATGGCAATTTGTAATGTTCCTAATGGGATTATGCAGTGAATAACTAAAGCATGAACTAGAAAATGACCAAAAATTTAACACACGAGGCGCCCAAACACCCAATACAAATTTTAGCACAACAACTGAGCCATTTTATTAAAAATTTGGAATAAATGGGAGTATAATAACAAGGAGAAAGTGCACTTGGGCTTGCATAAGTAATTAAGCAAACCCAAGGTGAGAAAGATGCCCCAAGGAGTAGAAACTTTGACCCCCCAAACTGCCTCTATGCTTCCTAGAAATTGTGTCATTGCTGCTATTTGAGAATGATTCGAATCCCTTTGTTGGAATACTCGGTTTTCCCTGAAATTGCTATTATAGCTTACTCTTAATTTTTCCCAGATGACCCATAAAGGAATTGGTCCCAATCCTTCACACCAGAAAACCCACAAAATGGAGCAAGGGTTGGGCCTCTCCTCAATAAACCCAAAAAATGTAGAAAGGGTTGGGCCTATTTCCAACCTTCTAAAATTAACCCCAAATAAAATGAGCTCTTCCTCTAGTTGGGTTTCACACCACCTGTATCCTTGCTACCAAATGAGCTCCCCAAAAGCTGAGAATTATCCCCCAAATTATCCCTTATACCTACAGGAAAATCTCAACCCAAATCACCAGATAACCCACCAACAACTGAGTGGCTCCCCAAGGGATTGTGCAGGCCTAGTAAGACTACCTCCGTGTGTGCCCTAGAGAAATTTTTTCGGCCTGATGACTAGCCACTTATTCAGCCCAGTAAAATCCACTAAAAGGGTAGCAAAATCCAAGGTAATTATGTCCCCAAAATCCCAAAACCAATGTTTCTCTGAAGCTCCCTCTTCTAGGAAGTGCGTATTTCCCTTCTACTTCCAATCTACTCCGATAACAGTTCAATTTCGCATGTATAATACTCCTAGACCAGCTCACAATTATGGTAATATCTCCCTTAGGGTGGCACTCAAAGTCCACTGAAGTAAGAGTTGAGATTTCCCCTTAGAAATCTCGTGTACTGAACAAACCTCTGTTGACCTAGCTAAATAGCTTGAGCAAACAATGGTTTAAATATCAAATTAGAAAAAGGTCCCTAAAATGAGGCCCTCCACCTCTATTTATCTTGTCATCCCCTCTATTCCTTCATGTGGCCCCCACAATTCAAGTTCCCTATCGTCGTTCTCCCCACAAGTTAGAACTCTCTTAAGGGGGTATGAATTCCCTTTGGAGTGGCCCCCACATTCCACTTTCACTTTGATCTATTACCTTTTCTAATGTTTGGGAGCCTTCTTTTCATAAGAATCCAAGTGGGTTCTTCCTAATTCACCTTTCCTAAGTTCTAATGCCAAAATATCTCCTAATGGTCAAAATTGCAAAAATGGAACTTCTTCTTAACCATATTAATTAATTGGGGACATTACAGAAACTCTCTCCCCCTTTGACTTCAATGGCAAAGGGACAACTCCATCTAAATAGGGCAGCAAAAATGAAGCAAAAATATTGGAGCAACTAACATGGCTAAAAAGTAATGCATATCAACCAATAGCCATCGTCTCACATCAATAGAAACAAGCAACAAACATAGCCAAGCATCATCCAGAGCAACATACCAACCAACAAAATCTAGCAGTAGCAACAATATTCCAACATGAGGCAATCATACAAGCATCATATGCAACATCATCATAATATGCAACCATGAGCAACATCTAGTGTATGCAACAATATGCACATAATATGCAATAAAATCCAAATATCTCTGAACATTACGTGAGGCAAACCCCAACTGTCATAACATAGCATGAGGTATACTATGACACCTCCAAGTGGATCATAATGCCAACAATGGATGACTGAAGTAAACAAAGGCAAATAGATGCTCCCCCTAAACACATGCCATCTCCAACGTCATATCCATCCTGAAGTGAATGGTTTCCACTACAACATTTCTTCCTTGCCCATGTAAAGAAGCACAAGGTGGATCAAGAGTCCACACAACCATGACTGATGACATACTACATTATATATACATGGTTGTAGCAGCAATACAAAGACCTCATACATGACCAATATATGACCATAACATGACCTCATGGCTCATAACTATAAGACCTAAAGGATAGTACAATACAAGTACATGGCTTCATGAGCATTATACATAGATTTTCAATGAAATACATAGCTGCTATGATCATATCCTATGGACCAATGACTCAAACACATAACCCATCATGACTATTAAATCAACATTAGCCCATATATATGACTAAAATATGACTTTATAAGACTCCTACAAAACACCCTATCATCAACATGACTTAACATACTATTGACTGGACTCTCAACCAATACATAATTATGAAACAATAACAAATACATGGCTGTAGTAATCATCTTATAACAACCTACACATGGCTGGTCCAAGTCACAAATCTCCTCGATACATGGTTGTGATAAAGATTCCAAACTTATGCATGTTTGTACAACTTTTCAACCAATTTTTTAGTGAAACCAAAAGCATATATATATGGCTGAAAAATGTATTACTTTCACTTAGAAAACATATGTATAGAAGCTACAAATATCTGAGTGAAAACAATGAAGAAAATGCCAAAATATCTAGGCAAATATCATACCATGCATAGCTCCCCCTGAGCTCAATATACCTCCAATAGATAGGATGATCTCATGGACTTGAATGTGTATGAGGCTCAAATGAACTCATCATTTGCTATTGCAATAAGCTCATACTTATTAAACTACCAAATTTCCCCCCGAGGTTGTGCACCTCTCAAGAATTTTGCAGTCCTCTATAAACATGCAGGAAATAATCATGGACTGCAGGAGGGGATGCTCTTCACTACTTGAAGAGCCGATGCTCCTTCTTTCTCCACAGGGTCTTTGGTTGCTTCTTCTCTTCCTTCATCTACTTCTTTTCTTCCTTCATTGGTTTTCTAGTAGGTCCTCTTTGCTTTTGCTTCTTTTGTCGATTTTGGCTTGAGTAATGGGGCAACAAACAATCTCTTGCCATATGGCCAAAACTATGGCATGTATAACGCTCCACATGGCCAAGAGGATCAAATAGTATACTGCTCATGCCAAATCTAAACATTGCATGAAATGTGCTTCTCCTCCATTGGTTAGACCTGCAATATATCGCCTTATGGCCAAACAGGTGACATGAGTAGCAATAAACATAAAAACCATGATTATAAATGTTGGCCAATCGCCTTGGCTGCTGAAATTTCTGCAAGCTCTACTGATTTGATCTGTACACTCTGATCCTACAGTTGGCGGCAACATGTCCATACTTGTGACAACTGTAGCATTGTATCTCATGTATCAAAGGAATAAAAGAACTCTGCTTCCTTTGAAATCTAATGGAGCTACCACGATCATCTCTAGGAGAAAAGGTCTTCTAAATGTAGGTGCTCCTTGAGATTTTCTTCTCTGTTGTTGGTTCTTTTGTTTGCTACTTGGCAGCTGGATCTACTTCTTGTTTCCTTGGTTCTCTTGTTGTTGGTGTTGTTTGCTATAATTTTCTTGGGTTCTTCTTTGTTATTTTTGCGTGCATGCAAACTAGATTCACCCTTTTGAAATCCAAGACCATATTTATCCAATGGTGATCTTTGGATCTCAAGCAAATTATCCAAGGCCATGATACTCTTCTCCATCTTTCGTTGCTTTCTCAAGGAAGTCACTTCAACTTCTAATCTCTCAACCTCTTTTTCCTTCTCTTAATACTACTTCCTCATACCTTAACCTTTTCTGATTCTGCCTCCTTAACATCACAGGTCTGCAAATTTTTTCTTGATCCTTGCATGCAGTTGTTAGTCTATAAATCTCATCTCTAAGAACCTTAATATCATTCTCATCATTACTAGGCACTTCAACACAATCAAAGTCTGAATCATCAAAATTGTAACTCAAAAGAAAATTATTAATGTTTATACCTTTGGGTTCATGGTTTTTTATCTCTTCTCATCATTTGTTGAATCATGTGCACTAGAAGAATGAGACTCTTGTGGTTGAGATTTCTTTTTTTTAAGGCCCTTGTTCTTCTTCTTGTTGCTCTTCTTCGCATTTTTCCTTATTGTTGTTGGTACCATCTCCAAATATGAATTCTATCTTGTCCCACATTTGCTTGACATATTTCAAACCTACTAGCCTCTTCAAATCATCATCATGAAGATTCTTGTAGATTATGCATCTAGCTTGTGCATCCTGCTACAAAACATCAGATGCAATTAGATCCTTTCCACAACCTTCACATACTACTCTCCAAATGTTAGATCCACAAGACAATAATTGATATTTTACATTTTTTGGCCATACCTTGTAATTTGTAGCAATGAGGACAACCATTCTGAAAAAAAAATAAAAAAAAAATATATCAATTTTTTCTCCAACAAACCCCAGATCTACTCTCCAACAATCAAGCTACAACCAAAATCCCCACTCGGATGCCAATTGTTGGAAACCTTTGAGCACTACTGGGGGGGTTGAATCAATATTATAACTTATTATCAAATTTTTACCTTTATTACTTCCCAACTGAATCACACTCTTGTTATTGCAACAACTCACAATATGTTAGTAGCATATGAGTAAAAAATAAACATGTAAACATATAAACATCATATACTAAATGAAAACCATCAAAGCACAACCACAAAAATCATCATCACACATGAGACACAATATATCTAGTGGAAAACCCTTCACCGGGCAGAAAACCACCCTTGTTGTTGTTGTGTTGATTTGAATCTTCTATTAAGAAATTATGTCTTTCACATCAATTTTTTGACTCCCATTAGCATGGATACTTGAACTCATATACAATCATCCGACTCCGATAAGACGGGAGACTCAATTCTACTAATCATCTCAGAAGACTATGTTCTCCACAGATCTACAGACTACCATCTGCTAAAATCCACCATGATCAATCAATCCTTTCCCAACTCTGATTGGACTATTCAGATACCATTGGATTTAGAAACTATTCCTTTCGCTGAAACTTTGCAATCACTTCTCCACATCCATGAAGTCACTTCTCCTCTACTCTATGCGAACCTCCTTTCACCTATTTTCAAACTGGATCCCAAGACTTTCTGCTCAAATCAATTAAGATTTACAATACGACCTCTATCAACAAGACATCATCATGTCAATCAAAATAATACAACAAATATGTTCTCTCAATTCTAGAAAAATAATGGCTACATCAAATTTGAAATAGCATCATAATATCAAACCCTCACGTTATAATATAATGTTGCATAATATAATCAACAACAAAAGACACTATGGTTGTGTCCCAAATGCATCAGTAACTCCTGCAAAAAAAAATGTGAGAGTCACCAATCAAAAACATTATCCAACAACATACAAAATATCTCCAAACAATCTCTACTGCAACATCATCAAATATGATCTATTCCATAGTATGCTTCAGTTGCGCTCCATTCTTTGCCATTAACAATCACTCATTGAAGCATCTATGCTCTCCAATAGGTCTAAAGCATCTTCACTCTATGCAGCTTTCACTTATTCACTATCACTCACCATCTGCCATCACACAGCTCCCAAGTGATGAATATAAAACATGTAGGGCGAAATTGAGCTTGGGGATAAGATCAAGGGTGCACAAATTGGACCAAATCAATCCATTAAGACAACTAATTGTGCATTAAATATGTTCACATCATTGTAGGATATTTTCAAACCATTCTATACCTTTACAACTAATTCTGTAAGCCTCTGGGAATTTATATACTAATTTCCTTTTGGTTTGCGTGAGGAATGCAGAGAAATTCTTGTGAAAATCCTCGATCACACGCATAACACTAGCTGAACTCAAATGGAACCTTCAGTCACTCCCATAGGGTTGTCTACTAGCATCTAGAGCCTTTTAATTGCTCCCATAGGCTTGGCTCCATGTGACTAGGGTAAAGGATGAAGAAAAACATCAAGCCTTCAACTCAAAACCTCTTCCACCTATTGGATCACCTTCTCCAACATCTGTATAAGCCTCCAAACCTCTAACATGGCCTCTGACACATATGCAAGTGGATCAAACATGTATCACAAGTGTCACTTCCAAATTGACCTAGAAGGCCAACAAACAAGGTTGGCAAGAGTGCCAACAAGTCCTCCACTCTCCAACAAACATATCCATAAGCTGCAACACCTATGACAAACCTACAATACTCTGTAGCACATGTCCATCATCAAACATAAGACCATCACACTGCACCATGAACATAAGCATGAAGACCTAGATGAAGCCCTAGTTGCCAACTCAACTAGTGTGTCAATCACCAGCTACATCACATGTAGATCTGCATCATCAACCAAACCAATGCATCATCTGACATCAATACATCACAAGGATGACATCATAAGGTTGAGATCAATGCCAACACAACCAGCTACAATCATGCTACAATGAATGGCATCCAACCATTAGCTAGTCTACAAGAAACATGAGCTAGCTGCCATCATGAAACCAATGGCAACATCAGCTAGTTGGATCCATGCACACCATAATGCCAACATATTTTTCTTCACATTCTCCTTCATTGGTTTGAGGTAAGCATCTAAAATTTTGTTTCGCCATACCTTGAAGGTTCCTTGGTAAGGGTTTTAGTTTTATTTCACATCGTAGTTGATATTTTTGGTTGAAGGCTTTCCCCTCGATGGATTCCTTTTAGCAGGGTTTGGTTTCATAACTTGGTTTGATTAGCCAAGAGACTACCATATGTTAAGGTTCTAGTCTCTTTCCCTAATCCTTAAGCATTGAATAACCAATTTTAAGAGGGGCATTCATCTTCAACCCAATCACCATAGTGGAGATAAGGAACTTAGGCCCTAATCTTGAATTCCAACCAAATTACTCAAAAATATCTATTTTATTGTTTTCTAAAACTTAAAAATAAAAATAAAAATAAATAAAAATAAAACCAAAGTTCTAAAAATATTTTTTTGTCTAAGTTCAAGCTTCAATTTGCATCTTTAAGCTATATGTCCCAAGGTTTGTGCTTTAATTTCCCATTTAGAAAACCTAAGTGAAATCCCCCCCCCTCCCCCCCAACCCCACCCCCTCATTTATATTTAAAAGTGCGATTAACTTATCATGGAGGGTGTGTACATGTTTTTCATCAAATCTAGAATTTATTACTAACAAATTATTTTTCAAATATTGTTGAAACCTTGACCTAGAGTTTGAAGGAAAAATTGATTATTATTGATTTAGATATTTTTTTGGCAAGCCTGTAGGGGGTTTGGCCCTTATATTTATTGTTGGGATGTTATTTCACTTGTATTTTATCGTCCTATCAAGAGCACCCAAGGTCCATAAGGTCCTACCGTGTTTCCATACTTCTAGGTGGTTCTTAACTTGGTTTAAATCTATAGCTTTCCACATTCTTACTCATTTACCATATTTAGTAGTGTAGGAGAAAAAACGATTTGTCCTTATTCAAGCATATACTCAAGGGGTAACTCAAAGGTAACTCTTTTCCTAGGTTTATGCATCGAATACTTAACCTTGTGCATTAAAGAACATTGTTATTTGATTGATTAAGTGAAATTCATATTTTTTGAAGTATTTATTCATATAATAGATTTAGTTATTCATTAGCTAGCTCCTAACCCTCTTCATACATTTGTAGTTCAAGCCTTGATATGCCTCGTAAGTCATTTTTTGTATTGAATAAGGCATTGGTCTATCGAACATGCATGTGTTGAGGTCCTTCTTATATACTTCATTGGGATACTCCTCGTGGCTCCCTAAGACATAATATAAAGTGTGGGGATAATGTATCAAGATGATAATGGGAACATATCCTCTTTGTGCTTGTAATCCTAGCACCTTTATTGAGACCTTGTCAAGGTTGCTAATTTTAGCGGTAACATTTTTTGATGCCATTGTCAGGGATAAGTTCAACTAATCTAGCATTTCAATGACATTACATTGGTGAGTTCTTTTATATTACAATTTGGTGAGATTCTATGTTATTGCTAACTTGAGAAGTCTCATATGACAACTCCACAAGAACAAACAACAACAATGAGATATTGTACAAGAAGAAACATCCAAGTTAAACTTCTTGTTTTCCATGAGCTTGAGATTACCTATAGAAGGTATAAACAAAAGGTAAGGGAAGTAAATGAAAAAATAAATTATACCTCTTTGCCTGATATTAAAAGACTATTTATTTATATAAATTTAACTCAAATGGATACCCCATGGTTGTAAGATTCTTTTAGGCCTTTTGATTTTACTAGCATTGCAAGTCAGCCACATGATCTTTCTGAATTGTTGGAAAAAATTCCAACCTTCCTAGATGATCATGAAATTAGAGCCCAAGACCATTGGGATTCCTATATTGAGCATATGATTCCATTATGAGCTTGTCATCTTGATGTCATGCTTAAATTCTTTTCTTTGTCATTGAAGAAAGAAGTTAGGAAATGGTTTTTAATTTTGCCTAATCACATCATTCATACATTTAATGGTTGTTGAGGTACTTTTCTAAATTAATGGACTGAAAGGGATATTAAGTTATTTAACTAATATAATAAGGAATGAAATGAAATTATTGAGAAATTTAAAGCCAAATTTGATAATAATGTGCAAGAAATTTATAATGATCATAAGCCTACAAATGCTTCCATCCTCATGTATTATATGAATGTGTTCCAAGTAAATTTCTAGCTCCTCGTCAATGAAGTGAAACTTAACACATTTTCAATAGTTAAATCAAATATTGAAGGCATGGATAAGATTTGGGTGTAACTAGGAAGACTATACATGTTGGCTCCCATAAAATCTAAGAATGATTTGAAATTGAAATCTCCTCCTCCCACTCCAGTGCCTTCTCTAGATCCTCTTACAACTATCCTTAAAAAAATGGAAGAGATGCAAGTAGAAACAAGTACAATTGAGAACTAGTTGGTGTAGCTAGAGAGGATTCAATAGAAAATAAAGCTTAAATTGATACATAGGTATAGAGGCCCCCCTCCAAATCAGAGGCCTCCTATAGCTCTTGAACCAACTAATGTGGTGAAGGGTCCTTATTTTTGCAAAGATTATTGGAGATTTTATGATGAGAAAACTTGCACATTTTTCAATAAGATGAGGCAACCAAATGATGAAAATAACAAAGTTACCTTGATGCTTTTAATCTAGTGTTTGAAGTGTTGAATGGGCTACATGCTTAGGTTGATCCATTAGATTCAGAAATCGCGACCATATTATATGGAGAAATGGATTCAAGTGAAGAGATAAATCAAATGTATGAAAACAGGTTCAAGGGAATAACATATAAGTGAAGGAAATAAAATACTCCACCAAGTTCATAGAATTCTCTAGTCCCACTAGTAAATGACAAGGAACAAGCAAGTCCCATTGTAGAAAACAATCCAAAAAAAATTCCTCATATTCCTTCTTTCAATATAAAGGTGGATATAATAGGTGTGATCAAAAACATTTAGGTTCTCGTACCAATCACTGAGTTGGCTAAGATTCCTTCAATTAAGAAACAACTAATCCAAGCATTGGGATTCAATGTAGTAGTAGTGATCGATGATAATGAATATTCTCGCATAATTTTGCGGAATATGGGCATGGATGGAATTAAGAACCCAAAACATCAAACATTATTCATATTATTGATAGTGATAGATTAGATACTACATAATTGCATGTTAGACTCAGGTGCCTCAGTAAACGTAATGACGCTTGAAGTGATGCACCAATTGGGCTTGATGCCTTCCAAACCTCGTAGGAACATATGTGCCACAGATCCTCGAGAATTCAAAGATTTTGGTTTGATAAAGCACCTTCAGGTTCATCTGGTATGCCACCCTGACATATACTTGTAGAAAATCTTATAGATTCATAAGCTCATGCAATGTATTAAAGCAAAAGACAAGAATCTACTTTTACTTTCAACCAGCGAAAGCCAATAGATCGATGAAAACAATATGAAAAAGAAAATGATTAACCAATGGCACATAACACAAGATGTATCTGGGTAAATCCACTACTCAAAACCCTGTTATTTGTATTTCATATATTAGAAATATGCGTGAAGATACAAAGCTTGTTCTCACTAGAACAATTCCACAAGTATGCTCAACTCTCTCAGCTCACAAGCTAGCTCTTGGCCAACACTTAGTCAATTTTGCAGCTCTCCAAGTGCCTCATATCATGCATAATTCCTAGGATGAATAACCTGTATTGAAAGGGAATTCATGCTTCCAAAACTGCGCAATCCAAACATAGGATCAATCTCTGATGCGTGCATGATATTTACACTATAGTAAATGATACCACTGATAGTACATTGTCCCTGCACTCTAGTCTCAAATAGGTCTTTCTCTGAACTGACATTCATGCTTTTATCATGAGGGAATCTTCAGTTAACTGGAGTAGCACCAGTGGATGCATTAGTGCAACAAATGACTGTTAGTCATCTATTAGTTCCAAAAACAATTTAGAACTAATTTAACTGAACTTAGTAAACTAAGTGATCTAATTTCCAACTCAGTTTAAACTCATACTGGACCCGTAAAACTTAGGAAGAACATATACATGACTATAGAAGGACTTCCAACTCGAAATTCCTAATATAATTAAGTTAATTAAACTTAATTAACTATTTACAAGTTTCTATGTGAATAGAATTTGATTTAAATTCTCATTTTAATTCAAGGACAAATTAAATTTGAATTTCTTGTTGCCATTTCTCAACATCCCCTCTCAACAAGAAAGGGATTATCATCTACCCCGATCCTGTCTCTATGAAACTTGAATTTACATCTTTATAATGCCTTTGGGAAAAATGTCAACATCTTGCTCCTCCATGGGAATGTACTCTAACAACATAATCTGCCTTACTACACAATATTTTAGATGATGATATCAGATATCAATATGATTGGAATGATCATGAAAAACTGGATTTTCAGAGAGTTTGATACAGCTTTGATTATCGTAGTAAATAACATTTCGATCCATCTGTTAACTAAACAAGCCAACCAAGATCTTCCTCTTCCAGATGGCCTCGCATGCTGCCTGACTCGCAGCCATGTACTCTACCTCTGCCGAAATGAGTGCAACCAATCTATGTTTCCTGGTGTACCAAGAAACTGACGTTGACCCAATATTGAAGATCCCTCTTGATGTGCTCTTCTAGTTGGATGGACTCCCTTCCCAATATGCATCAGTGAAGCCTTGAAGCTTCACTCCCTCTGTCCATCTGTACCATAATCCATACTAATAAGTGCCCCTGAGGTATCTCAACACATGGTTTGTCGCGTTCCAATACAATTTGGTAGGATTAACCATCACTTGACTAAGTTGGTTAAATGCATAACACATATCCAAGTGTGTGTTCACCAAGTACATGAGTGAACCCACAAGCTTCCTATAAGCAATAGCTTCCACCACTTCCCCAGAAGTAGCATACTCCTTCCTCTAGTTACCTACTAGAGGAGTCTCCATGGGTTTGCTGCTCTCTATGTAGAATCTCCTAAGTATCTCATTGGCATACTTGTCCCAAGATACAAACAAATCCCCATCTCCTTGCCATACCTCCATGCCAAGAAAGTAATGCATGAGACTCATGTCCTTCATCTCAAACTCTCTTGCAAGGTCCTCCTTGCAAGACTTGATCAACTGATCATCACCTGTTAGTATGAGATCATCAACATAAAGTACAATGATCAACAGTTTACCTTCCACCACTATGTGGTACAGGTTTTCATCTGCTTCACTCTTTGTGAAGCCCAACCCTATGAAGTAGCTATCTATCTTGGTGTACCAAGCACGGGTGATCACTTTAGCCCATACAACGCTCTATTGAGTCGGCACACATGCGACTCACGGTCAAAGGTCTCAAAACCTTAAGGCTTCTCTATTTACACCTCTTCCTCAATCATGTCATTAAGGAAGGTTTTCTTCATCTCCATATGATGTATCTTCCAACCCATATGTGCTGATAGTGCCAATATAGGTCTGATTGACGAGTACCTTGCAACAAGAGCAAAGGTATCATCATAGTCAATCCCATATACCTGTGCAAAGCCACGGTCCACAAATCTAGCCTTATGCTTCTCCACACTACCATATGTAGCTTGCTTTACCTTGTAAAGACAATGAGATCTCATCACTGACTTGTCCTTCGGTCTCAGGACCACATCCCAAACACTGGTATGAACTATGGAGTCATACTCCTCCACCATGGCATCAACCCAAACTGGTTGTTGCACTACTTCCTTAAAGGAAGATGGCTCTGTCACAACACATTCACCCATAAGAGCCATGTATCCAGTTCACCTCTCAAGTGATCTCCTCTGCCTATGCTGAGAAGTGGGTGCTCCCACATTCTCCTATGCATCATCCAACATTCTGTCAGCCTCTCTAGTGCACTTTCTTCCCTCCCTGGAAGACTTTGCCTGAGTGGTTGTCTCCACTCCAGGATCCTCTACATGTGGCTGCTCCACGTCAATCTAAGGCTCCTCAATCTTAGGAGCTAAAAGCTCCTCATCTGCATGTAGCTCAAGCTCCCTCTCAAGGGAAACTCGTGTGGCCTTCTCCTCATCGAATCTGACATCCCTGCAAACCACTGCCATCCTGTTGGTTGACAGGTAGACCGGATAGTTGTGAGGTGTATCAGTGTACCCCACAAATATCCCCAACTATGTTGTAGGCTCAAGCTTCTTTCGTGCATCTTTGGTCACATGGAAATATACCGATGACCAAAAAATCCTAAAGTGACCAAAGTTTGACCTCTTACCGGAATAAGCCTCCTATGGTGTCTTCATCTCAAGTATCCAATGTGGGCTACGATTCTAAACACAACCTGCTATGTTGCATGCCTCAGCCCACAAGTGAAGTGGTAGGCCCCGATCATGCAACGTCACCCTCACTGCACCTACTATGCTTATGTTCTTCCTCTCGACACCCCATTCTGCTGAGGGTTATGGGGTGTCATCATCTCCCATTTAATCCCTTCCACTGCACAGAAGTTCTTAAACTCGTTTGAGACATAATCATCACCGTTATCACTCCGTAGAGCTTTAACCTTCTTGCCTGAATCTTTCTCCACTAATGCTTTAAACTCACAAAACTTTGTGAAAGTTTGATCCTTTTTTTGCATGAAAAATATCCAGCATTTACGAGAATAGTCATCAAAAAATATAAGATAATACCTGTGTTTGGTTGTGGATGCTGTTGAGAATGGTCCACATACATTCCAATGGACTCTCTCTAGAATAGCCTCTGCTCGACTATCTCTGTCATGAAAGGAAGACTTGGTGTATTTTCCCAAGGTGAACCCCTTGTAAGGACTCTGGACACCACATATCTCCACAATGGTATGATATTGTCCACTTTGGGCCTAAGCCCTCATGGATTTGCTTTTGGACTTACCCCAAAAGGCCTCATACCAATGGAGATATTTGTCCATCCTTATATACCCATGATCCTCCCCACTTCTAGTCAATGTGGGACTTTGGTCGTATACCCAACAATCCTCCCCTCGAACAAAGGACCATCGAGCCTCCCCTCAAACGATTATCCATCCGTCCACTCTCTACCAACCAGGATTCTCCACTCCAATGCATTGGAAGCACATGCCTTACATGGAACACCACCTGCCTCGAGAGCTTGCTCTATCCCAAGTCAACTCCTCTTCACCATGTTGGGACCAGAACACGTCCATGAAGAATCCAGAGCACACCGCCTGTCTAACCGAGCTCATCCAC